>RJWM01027831.1:0-26319 GCA_004363535.1 Dasyprocta punctata | reverse complement strand
AAAGATAAAATAAAATAAAATAAAAAATAAAGTAAAATAAAAAAATAAAACGGAGGTGGGCAACACATCTACAGAATAGATAGGATACCTCCTGCCCTTAAGTAGTTTAACTACTTCCATCCAGCTCACGTTTACCACCTTGGCACCCATGGATGCCAGAGGGACTGTCATATGCCTTGCCCACATCGAGATACATTTTGTCTATAGTATTCCTCTGAAATTCTTGTCTAACAATTTGATTCGAAAAGAAGATCAAGTTGGCTGCCCTTGGCCATATTATCATATATAAAATGTGTTCCTTTGCTGCTCGGATCATAAGCAGTTATATATTGCATTCATTTATACTCTACCCTGAACTAAACACCTGTTGAAAGAATTAATGAATGGATTTGTGAATAAAGAAATATTTATTCATTCTGAAACCAAATTAGGCTTTTTGCTCATTGAAAAATATATTAAACCTCTCAGTGTTTTCATTCTGTGTGAGAATTTTGAGCAAGCATGTGTGAATATATGTGTGTGAGGGTGTATGTGTGTGATGCTTTATGTGTGTGCAGGTGGACGTGTGTGCAGGTGGATGTGTGTGCAGGTGGATGTGTGTTAACACTATTATGTTTTGCCAGTTCAAAATAAATGGTAGTGGTTTTATAAAATTCTGGAAGATTCCTCTACTATAGCCATTTGTATAACCTTCTGTGTTAATCCTCCAAGACATTAAAAAAGCAAAATATTTAAATAAAATTACTTCAGTTATAGACTATATCCACAGATCCATCTCATTTTAAATGTAAGACAAAGATGAAAAACAGCCAAAACAGTCATGCTTTATCTGTTTTGCCAAAACCCAAAACTTTTCTTCCTTTGAGCAAGCAGATACACCATAAGGAGTAAATTTATAATAGCTTCTAATTAGAATAAATGCCTAATGTGTCCTGGGTCTCCATGAATATGACTAACACTTGCCTCACCTTGCAATGACTGCTGATGAAGTGTGGGTGAGGGTGTAAAAATGGTAGCTATCACCTCAACACCGCCACCTCTTCTAACCTTACAGTTGAACTCAGGTACCCAACAAAATCAGTGGGCCTAAAGTCTCTTTCCAGAGTATGTGCGAAAATTAGGGAAGCTCAAATATTGAATTATTCTTGAAACTGATTTGAAAAATGAGTAGACCATAGTTTTGAAGACCAGCGATTCCTGAGTTCCACACAAGATCAATCTCTAATTCAGCAGGTAGGATGGGGTTAGTGAAACTTCATGTGGTTACTATGAGGATTCTGTGAGCTAATTAATAGAAGCCTTTTTACACAGTGCCTGAACAAAATTCACATTTAAAAGTGTTAACTTCACAGATATCCAGGACTATACCATGGGCAAATTTAAATGTTAACAGTGGTGATCTAAATGCCCTAAAAGCTCCCTACCAGCAAAATCTAATGTGCAGCCAGGATTGAGAACACCTTTTGATCCAAACACAAAAGTTAAGCAAAGGACACCTGCTATCTTTGAGCTCTAATGGAAATCAGTTACATGTTTCAAAAGAGGAAGAACAAATTTCACTTCTGGAAGTTCAGGATTTGCATCAAGTTTGAAGAATTTGATGAGGAGAGAGGGTTAGAAGGAGAGAAGAGGGTTATTCTAATCTTGGGCAAAGACTGATAAGGATGAGAACAGCTTAGAATGTGTTTTAGATACTGGTGACATCCTCCATCCACTGCCCAAGAGCCATGTGTGAGTCCTGTACACTGGGAGCTGAGAGGCTGAGTGACTGAGACACTTCTGTGAGGCTGGGGAGCAGAGGCAAAGCTGATTCAAGATCCAAATAACAAGGGGCAATATAAACAATACGAATAATAAAACCAACCACCCTTAATATACACTTGCACCAAGCACTTTACATCCATCTACAATAACAACAGCCAATCTTCACTAATGTATATGGGTTGCAGTAAGCACTAATTAGCAAGCACTCGTGTAAATGATTTGCAGGCTTCATTTCATTTAACCTTCAACACCAACCCTTGGAGACAGCTACTATTCAAGCCACACTATAAGAAAAACAGGACACTCGGAAAAATTTCATGCCCAGGCAGACAGAGCCAATAAAGTCAGGTGCTCACTGGGTCATCTCCTTCCCAGATCTAAGCTCTTGACCAATCCTAGACAAGTGAGCCTCCAATTATCACATTCCCAACAGCCCCAGAATGCCCCTCCCAGCCTCCAAACCAGCAGCTGTCTCTTCAGAATGTGCCGCCCACACAGCCACAGGATATAAATTTGTACCAACCTACTCAGAGTGGGCTGTGGTTGGGTGTTCCAAATTTACTCCTCAACAGCAGTGCCCAAGTCGTCCTGGCCATTCAATTCACTTTGTCAGAGAAAAGGTGGCTGGCAGACTGTCAAAGCTGCAAAACACATAAAGGCAGGGGGTAGGGAGCAGATGTGGTCTCTGCTGGTAATAAAGGTTGACGAATACACTTCTTCCATTCTTCTGTAAGACTGGCTTCTAAAACATAAAATGACAAACTGACTTCTGCTTCAGAATAGTGGAAACTATACCCAGGTTATCAACAATAGCAGCATACTAATAAGTATCTACATGCCTCTTCCATGCCTTGACCCATTAATTTGAGAAACTGCCTAATTAAAAGTAGACCTATTTACAGTATCTTCATTCCATGGAGCCAATGCACATCCATGTCAGGAGTAAATCAGGAGACATGAGTTTTCTGGTTGCTCCTTGTATTTAACATTTGCCCTTTGACCTTAGGTAAATAAGTGTACCACAGGGAGTTCATTAGAGGAAATAGAAAACAGGATGTCTGACCCTATCACTTCAGTTTTCCGCATGGGAAGAGCCCAAGTAGACAGATAAGGCTTTATTCTGTCTCTGGACTTTATTAAGGTCTGAAGCTGTTCCCACTGCAGACTACGTCCTTTGCAGCATTTACAAACCCACCAGAAGTTGACATTAATGACTGCTGTTAGCATATTTTAGCCCCCATTTATTTTATTTATTCCGTACTCCTAACAGCTCTTAGACAACTGAGTACTGATAATACTTTCACCTGGTATTAACCTCAGGAAACTGAGGCATGCTGCTTGTCCAGTTTACATAGCTAGAATTGTGACCTCTGAGCTGTTCAATAAATTCATAACCAAACATGCTTGTATAAAGATTGACTCTGTGCTCCCATCTTGAACTCTTTTTAGGAACTAGGTGTGATATGAGCCTTAAATAACTGAATGTTCGTATGAAAGCTATGAAACCAGGAAAGGGAAGATTAAACACAGAGGGATTCTTGAGCTGAACTTGAAGGACTCCTATAATAATAATGGAACTAGCCACGCCTCATCGAACACTTGCTGTACTCCAGGCACTGGGCCAAGAACTTTACGTATATACACCTCTGCATCTACACTCACTGTAGTTCTAGGAGGTAGTACAGCATAGCATTCCCCATTTGCAAGACAAGGGACCATATCCCACAAAACAACTTTCCCTAAATCTGGGCAGTCCTCACAACAGAGCCATTACTACTCCCCAAAATACCAGGCTGCCCCTGTAATGAGTGGACTGGGTGTTTCTTAAAAATGAATGTAAAGGGCATTTCTTAAATGTGATCCAGTGATATGAACCTTCAAAGTACATTATCATAACATTTGGCATCAGAAAAGAAAAACTAGACAAGTCTTTCGTAGTTACATTTAAATTGTTTCTATGTTTCCCATTGGTATACACAACATGGTGAAGCAGTTAAGTCAGTAAGCTGGTTTTAAAACATGAGAACCTTTTTATCCCTTAATTTTTTCATCACCGAAATAGGGGAGATATTACATATAAAGCATTTAGCACAGTTCTTGTTATGTAATGGTCACTTGAAACATGGCTGCTGTCACATCACAGTACTATAGTAATATTGCTAATAATAAATAGAGAGGCTAATGAATAGGTGAGATGCCATCTTAGGCAAAATGTTTTGAATTCAGATTGTAACTTTTTAGACTCTTCTGTGCAAATTCCAATTTCTCATATGGATATACGTGTGTGTGTGTGTAAGCGTAATTTTGGTGTTTCTCCTAGAAGCTTAGATTTGTGACTTTGGTAGAAAAGGTTCTGGATTCCTCATATTGTACAGTGAGGCTGCTTCTTTGTGATAAACAGAAAGCCAGAACAGCACCAAAAGTGGGGTAGAAAGATGCGATTTAGTAGCTTCTTTCCAGTTGCTAAACTGGCCCAGAGAATGCAAATGCACCAGACGAGAACGATTCAGGAAATGCCAGTTTTGCTTCACTTCACAAAATTAGATCGCTGCATTCATCAAATGACACCCAGATGTTCATGGGGGAGGCTTTCTTGTTTCAGGTGAGGAATGGCAGAAGTGGGGGGTCCCAGGAGCATCCCAATTCCCCCCTCACCATGTAGGAAAAACAGCAGCAACGGCAGCTCGGTGGCTCCCTGACAGGTCTTGAGGTTGCAGGGAATGTCTGCAACCCCAGGACTTAACTGACAGTCATTAAGAAGCCAAATAGAAAAGCCCCGCCCATCTGCAGTGTGTTGCCAACGGTCACTGGTCTGTAGCTAGGTATCTTCTACAGTTTTGAGATCCCATTTTCACACCCATCATCTCCATGACCTCGGGCAGGCTCTCACCTACTCAGCCTCCAGCCTTGGTTTCTAACAAAGTTGCTAAGTAATAGGGCTGCTGCTGATTTGGGGACCATGCTCTGAGAACCACTACTTTGATATATGTAAAATGAGACCATTTCTCCTTTTGTTACTAATTTCCAGACTATTTTGGTAATAACTCTGGCCTGTTAGTATCTGTAGTACTCATAAAATGTTAGATGTGAGAAGGAACTTCCTTCGTCCATTCCACAAATACTCACTAAGCACCAAATACTTGTGCAGCAGCAAGCAGTTGGGATAAATGGAAAAGAAACCTGGCATGACACCTCTCCTCTCAGAGCTTTGGGATAAACACAAATACGCATGACTGCAAATTGTGATAAAATCGGTAGGAAGAAAAAGTAGAGCACAGTAAGGCAGGGATTAGCATAGTGATTACTTTAGATTGGTCTAATAGATTAAATATGGCCGCAAAGTAATTGTAGCTCCTCCCATTCAGAGACTGAGTCTATTTTCCTGCCTTTAAGTCTGGGCTGCCTTATGACCTGTTTTGACCAACAGAATGTGTCGCAAGTTACAAAGCCTAGGCATTCAGAAGCTTTCAGGTCCCAATTCCACAAATAAACTGAAGGGACTGACCATGTGCAGAGAGACCCAGATTGCAGCTCACCCCAACCCTGAGACAGCACTCCAGCTGACTGCAGCCACATAAGCGAGCCAAGGCAAGACCAGCAGAAAGTCCAGCCAAGCCATAGAAGAATGAGAAATGATAAACATCTCTTGTTTTAAGCCACTGCATTTTGGGGTGCTTTGATATAAAGCAGGCAAATTAACTGGGAATCATGAGTGCGCATTGTGTAAAAGATGGCTCAGCCTGATGGATGAAGAGAGAGGAAGGCCAAGAGCAGCATGGAAAGCATCCCACGCCCAGAACAGAGCTGTTGTGTCTTGACTCAGGGCTGGGGAACACTCAGCATTCTCACAGAGAGGGAGTCCCCCAGCGCAGGGCACAAGGTGGAGCATGTGGTAGATGCTGTGACAGCCGTCCACATGCCTCCTACTGCCATCACCCTCACGACTAAGGCACTGAATCTCCTGGCTTCTGCTAGCAGTGATGGCTGACAGCTTTCAGCTGTTTCCTCTGGGAGTTCACTTTGACTGAAGAGAGTTGCCTGGCCCAGGGAACAGCTCTCTCTGGGGAGAGCTTGCATTTGATGGCAAGTCCCTGTGTTTATGTGAAAGAATGGGGAAGATGTGGGGACACAATTCCAAGCCCTTGTTGCAGCGATGAGAAGCAAAGTCCAGAGCTTCTTGTGGGATCAACTGGGGCCTATGTTGAGACTGCTTCACAATAACTTCCCCCCGGTGCCCAACACCGCTTTCCTCACGTCCGCTCCATGTTCATCCTCCCCGGTGAACTTTGGATGCATGGAGTGGAGGTGTGCACCTCTAATCCCTACTCCTGAGGCTGCACAAGGAGCCTGGTCAATCTGGACAATGCAGTGAGACCTTGTCTTAAAAAGGAAAAAAAAAAAAAAAAAAAAGGTAGGAAGGATTAGTAATGCTGATTCTATCTTTTTTTTTTTTTTTTTTTTCCGGCACCGGGGATTGAACTCACAACCTTGCGCCTGCCAGGGCAGGCGCTTAAGGCACTGAGCCAAACTCCCGGCCCTGGTTTTTTGAGGCAGGGTCGCATTATGTAGCTCAGGCCAGCCTTGCGCTCGCGTTGTAGCCCAAGCCGGCCTCGAACTCACAACGCTCCGCCTACCTCAGCCTCCCGAGTGCTGGGATTAAAGGGGTGCGCCACCACGCCCGGCTGCTGATTCTATCTTTATTTAAAAGTGTAGTGTTTTGTTCACTAAGGTGTAGTATTTTGTTCTGGTTTGGTGAAAGTTGCATTAATTTTGATCTTTTAAAACAGTATTTATCTTTGTTTCTGGGTTTTGTTTTGCTTTGTTTTGGGTGTTTTTTGGCTTCCTGGTAAATTTTACACTCAAGGCCTATAGACTATTTCACTCCCTTAACCCTAGTTCTGAGCCTGAAATATTTAATTCTTTTAAGACATTAAGTTTTGGTATAGTTGGTTAAACAGCAACAGATAACTAATGGGCTAACAATGGTCCTTTCAAATTTTTACTTAATCTCTCAAAGTTTCAGTTTTCTAATCTGTAAAATAGGGATAATATCATGTTTTTAACGGTTAATTTGAAGGTTTTGTTTTGTTTCGTTTTGCTTTTGAGGCAGGTTCTCACTATAGTACAGGCCAGTCTTGAACTCACTTATGTAGCCCAGGCTATCCTCGAACTCATGGTAATACTCCTGCCTCAGTCTTCTGAGTGCTGGGAATACAAGCATGTGCCACTGCCTGGCTATTTTGAACATTAAATGAAGTATTTCAGTCAAGGCCCTTAACATGTAGTGCTTTAATTCAATGTGTCCACAATTATCATTAATAGACTAAAAACAGAGCCTGACTTTCAGATTAATCATTTTTCCCAATTTTAAGATCCTAGAGTAATGTTGATCATTGTTTTGGAATACTGACCAGAACTTCCTGTTCAGTTTTTTAAAATATATTTTCTAAATTTTCATTTCTTTGTACATTTCTACCCTTAAAATATAAACTTTATGAGCATAGGTTTAAATATGCAGGATGTGTTGGTCACCTTTCTGTTGCTGTAACAAAGTACCCCACATACACCATTTAAAGAAAAAAAGGAAGCTGGATGTGGTGGTGCATCACACTAGCCCCAGCACTCTGGAAGCTGAGGCAGGAGGGTTACCTTGAGTTCAAGACTAGCCTGTACTACATAGTGAGTTCAAGGCCAGCCTAAAATACATAGTGAGACCTGCCTCAAAAAAAAAAAAATCCTGAAAAAAATGTCTATTTTGGCTCATGGTTTCAGAGACTTTAGGTCATGGTCTGCTAGTTTTAAGGTAGGAATAGTATAGCAGAGGGTCTGGCAGAGGAAAGCTGCTTAGGTCCTGGCCACCAAGAAGCAGAGAGCAAGGAAGAGCTAGAGAGAAACAGAGGGGCTGGGGACAGGATATACCATCCCAGGTGGGGTACCCAGTGATCTACTTCCTCCAACCTTTGATCTGTATATTCAACTAGGAACTCATTAATGGATTAGCCCATTGATAAGGTTAATGGCCCCATGATCTAATCAACTCTCTAGGCCCCACCCTGAACAATACTGCATTGGGAATCATATCCTCAATACTAGGGGACATTTGTATGTACACTGCAGCACAGGGTGACATCTGGATGAGTGAAACCAAAGGAGCTTGAGTTACTGTGTTAATTACTATTAGCAGCTACTGAGTACTCAAGAAGTTTTAGGGCACAGGGATAAGCACATCACGTACTTAGGACCCTTCATCCTTCAGGCCACCGACAAAGCAAGCATTCCCCACTTCCTAGGTTACTCCCCATTTTACAGATGGGGAAACCGAAGGAGGCCTAGGGCTGGGAACACTTTGCTCAAGGGCACAGCTGGAAGGCGTTGCTCTCATCAGCTCCACAGTCCTGGTGAACAGTCTGTGAGAGGTAGCGTTTCTCTCAATTCCAGCTGTGCCCTGGATCTGGCAAATCTCCTTTTCATTGTTCACAGCAGAAATCACATCTGGGTGTGCTCACCCAAACATAATATGGGTGTTGCATGCCCTAAGAGTTAGTCCTTCCAAGGATTTCTCTATTAATAATATGAATTGTGGGCGGGCGGATACTGAGTCAGCACATTGAGTCTTACTAGGATCCCGGTTTCTGCATGAATAGCAGCATGTGCTGAGTAAGAGATTTGGAGTTGTTTTAATTCCCTCCCTGTGGCTTTCACCTCAAGAATTGGCTTACTCCACTGCTGTGGCCTGATATGCCCGCACAACGCAGCAGCCTTCTTGGGTTGCAAGACTCAAATTTTTTCAGTACCTTATGGTCTCTTTTGCCCTTGAACTATAGATATTGACTTTCACTTCAATGCACATTATCTTGAGAAATTCAAGGGTGAAAGAAAACACTCCAAAAGCCTTAACTGGGTAGGAGTTGGACCACAGTGGGAAATGGAAGAGGCTGCATGAGACCTGCATTTGTCCTCCAGAGTCCACATTCCCTTGCACAACTCAAGGGCTGATTGTGGGGAGACCAACGTGATCCAGAATATTTACACTTTTATTCTAACAACAATCAGTTCTTTTCCATTCACATTTTTATTCTTTGTATTCAGTGCAAAAAGAAGCCTATTGGGAGAAAGAGTTGTTATCTTAATGAAGGTTATTAAATATTTGTTAAGTACATATTAGCTTGCTGACACCCATCATTTGTTTTGTGTTCCAGTTTCAAGTAGTTGAAAATCAGATCCAATCAAAAATGGATGCTCCACTAAAGTACAGTATGTGAATATCCTAATCTAAGAAAATGAAACCCTTGACCCTCTATATTATGAAAATCCTAGAAAGTGATAGAAGCTCATTACTAAACTATGCATACAAAAGGGAGGAAAGGAATTATTTATGTACACTCTGGATCAATTTAGAATCATCAGTTCATCCCACACTGTCAAGTGTGTTTATCATGCAGTCTTCCTGAAAGGTCTCTGCCAGCTGGAGAATTCTCTGGCCTGTAACTCACAGAATCTCATACTTGGAGAGGCTTTTGGAAGTCATCTTGTCAAATACTTTTCCTGTACAATGCTCTCATCTTGACATTCTGACAGATAGTTCACAGATTCAGCCACTACTCTATAACATCTCCCTTACCCACTTTCCCTTGTCCCCATCAGAATTTATTGCTACCCTACAATTAGTGTTTAAATATGAAGTATCCCCAAAGACTCATGTAGTGACTGTTTGATCCCCTATCCTGCAATGTTCAGAGGTGGGCCTCACAGAGATGAGTGGATCACAGGGCATTAACCTCACCAATAGATTAACCCATTGATGAGTTCATGAGCAGAATGGTATTTTGGAAGCTAAGGCCAGGTTGGAAGAAGTTGGTCACTGGCAGCAAAACTTTAAAGGGCATATCTGCTCATGGACCCCTTTTTCTTCAGGTTTTCCTGTTGCTCTATTTCCTGACTGCCATTAGCTAAGCAACTGTCCTCTGCCACGCCCTTCCACCGGGACATTTCGGTCTTAAAACCAACCAACCATGGACTGAAACTTCTGAAACTATGGGCCAACATAAATATTTCCTCTCTTATTTTTTCAAGTAATCACAGTGACAAAAACCTAGCACACCCACTAAGTCTCTGTAGCGTGAACTGAATTATGTCCCTGCCTTCATTCATTTGTTAAAGCCCAATGTGGCTGTGTTTGGGGATAGAGCCTTTAAAGAGGTAATTAAGATTAAAAGAAGCCCTAATGGTAAGGCCCTAATTCAATCTAGCCAGTATCCTTTTAAGAAGAGGAAGAGGCATTGGGGTTGGGTTTCACATAGAGGCCATGTGAGGACACAGCAAGATGGGAACTCCCTATAAGCCAAGAAGACGACTCAGTAGAAACCCAGCACCTTGATATTAGAATTTTAACCTCAAAACTTATGAAAATATCAATATATGTTGGTTAAGGCACACAATCTTTAGTATTTTGTTACAGCAGCTCAAGCTAAGATTTATCATTTTTGAGTGTTTAGGCAATCTACCCAACTGCTTCATTGGCAGTTTACATTGTCCTATTTCTAATCTATAGTAGATTAAAAATCAGATTAATAATATTGATCTGAAAATATTAATCTAATATTAATAGATTTAATATCAGATTTCAGTCTACTTTCTTATTTAATGCTCCTCTTACACATAGCTTCATCGATGCATCTTCTTTTCTAAAGTACATCACTAATTTATTTGTTACAGTTTAGATTTTTAAAAAATTTTTTTATTTACAAAGAATCTATAAAAAATTAATAGAATAGACAAGCAGGTTTAGCAAGGTCATGGTATAAGGCCAAAAAGCCATATACAGAAATCTAGTGTTGGCCTATATACGAGCAATGAACAATTCAAAAGTAAAACTGTAGAGGCACAAGTTACAACATCACAAAAAAGCTTAAAGTAACATTACTGTGTAAATCTACCAAAATGCATTCATTATCTGTATCCTAAAAACTATAAAAATTGATCAAGAGTACTCAAATACAACCTAAATAAGTGGAGAGAGACTATGTACGTGAATTGGGCAAATATCAAAACATTGATTCTCCCTAAACTTTAGATTTTGAATATCCCCAAAAGGTCCATGAGTTGAAAGTCTAGAACACAGGGTGGCACTACTGGGACGTGGTAGAACTTTTAAGAGGTGAAGTCATTTGGGAGGTTACTAGGGGCATAGCCTGGCAGAAAATAGTGGGATCTAATCCTTCTTTCCTCTCCTTCTAGTTTCCTACCCATGAGTTGAAGAGTTTTGCTCCACCACAGACTCCCACTATGATGTTCTGCCTCACCACAGGCCTGAGTCAATGGGGCCAACTGGTTATGAACTGGAATCTTCAAAACTGTAAGCCAAAATAACCCTTTATTCTTCATTTTTTCTTCCAAGATTTTTATTGTATGTAGTTTACATTACATTGTATAAACAATTTGGTGACCTTTATTTTTTTACTTAATACTCAGCATCTTTCTGTTAAGTTATTGAAATGCCTCCTGCTTTCTCTTTTAGTAGCTGTGTATTATTCTCATTTGTGAATATCATACTCTACTTAAAATTCTCTTACCATTGAACAATCATGCAATGTTCTTTTTCTGTACTTTAGGAGCACTGCACATTTTCAAATGGAAACCAGTGAATGAAATAAATGGGTCAACTCTATGCATATTTCAAGGTTACTGAGCCAAAATGCGATTCTCAGGGGTGCATATTCACCATTTTACCAGTCATGTAAGTGTTTATCCTACCACTTTCTACCTTCGACATCATCATTTGATTTTGAGATTGGCCATTTCCCCACATGACATTTATGAGTCATATGTCTCTTCTGCCCACGTTTTGTACTGATATGTTGGCTTTTTAGATTTCAGGATCACACATTCTTCTCACCCCCTGTGTATGAACTGTTTATGCTCCAAAGGTGTGAACACTTTTGTCATACATGGTGCAAATGTTTTCTCCCACTTTTCCTGCTCTTTGTTTTGTAATATTCTCCTTAAACATGCAGACATATAGCATTTTGTTTACTTGAATCTATTGATATTAAACAAATCTATTGATATTTTCCTTTGAGATTTATTGCTATTATTTTTCAAAACAAACCCTTGTAAGTGACACAGGACTTCAAAACAATGAAAATCAACAATGTTTAGCATAATGCCTCTTGTTGTCTTCAAAATAGCTACCCATAACTTCACACATAGTAAAAATCAAACAAAACAGAACAGAATAGAACCAGTAAAAACAAAACAATGAATGCAATAAAGGGCTTTTAAACAAGACAATAGTAAATCCAAAATGGCTACCATAATATATCTTGCTATCTTTGAAATAGCTGCCCATGCCATTGGATATAATAAAATCAAACAAAACAAAACAGAATAAAACCCAACCCAACAAAACAATGAAAATGATATGGGATTTCAAAACAAGATAATAGGGAATTAACAATGGCTACCCTACCACCTTCAGAAGGAGATCCCCCATAAATGCTACATTGCATATTGTTATCCTCTGAACAGATGATCAGACCACCGGCTTTAGACCTGCAGAGTCAGTGAAATGCTAAACATTACAAGCATTAAATTGTGTTTTACCTCAATAGCTATCATCACAGCCTGTGTTTCTCTGGATCAGCTGGTCACTTACAACAGGGAAGGGGGCCAAGATTTGGCTCTTCTTGTTTCCCAGCCTACGCCCCAGAAGGGGCTGGCATCTGGCTCTCCCTGCAGTGGCCCACGCGTGGTGCCAATTTGTAGGGAGGGCTTGCTTCTTGGTGACTTCTTGTCCTCTTCCCCTATAGCCCACAAATGGTGTTGACTCACAGGAAAAGGCTGGGGTCTGGCTGTTCCCACCATAGCCCATGCTAATTCACAGCACCCTTTATTCTTTTTTTTTAAACTTACAACACAATTGTAAAGTGCATCAATCGGGGACCCTTTATTCTTTATAAGTTGACTATCTCAGGTATTTTGTCATAGTAGTGGAACAGTAACTCACACAATTGTAGGAAAAACCAATCATGTTGCACAAGCTTCTTTTATTCTAAAATGTCTTCAAGAAAGTTGTATAGATTCTGGGCAACCTGTAAATATGAATCATTTACATAAATGGTAAATAAACCACTCCTACTAGTTATCAATTGTGTAAAACTGGATAAATTAATCTTTACTTTTCACATCTGTAAATCAGAACTAAATTCTATCTCCTAAGTGGAATTTATCTGGTGAGACTGTAGTGATGATTAAATACACATAGTAAGTACTCTATTAAAAGATAACTGTTATTATCATTATTTTGTTCTAAAGTTACATCAAGGGGAAAGCTGTCTCAACCCAGAATGCACAAAATCATTACAGTCAGTTCTTCAGCATATGAAGAAGTATATGTCTAAGGATCAAACAAATGCAAACACACCCTAAGTAAAAACATCAGGGGTTGATATTCTAATTAGGTATTGATCACCCTGAGGAAGCCAGGAGTCACCATCCCAACCCCCTGTAACCAAAGGCCTTGTTCTGTATTCATGCCCATTTCCTACATGACTCGTCTCCCCATTTGATCCTGATTTAATCTATTTTATCTGAGTAATTACCCTTGTAATCTTATTGGTTGACCGTAATTCTGTCCCACCTCATGCCCACCTTGCGACTTCTCATTTTTTCTCACCTCAGACACACCTCGCCTCCTCGTTTTGTTCTATAAATTTGCTAGAAAAGGCAGGGTCCTCAGCATTGCACTAGGGACCTCTTCTGTCTCTCTCTCAGACAGAAGCTTTCTTTCTCTCAACAAATATATTCTGCTCTTAAAAACAAAAGTGTATGTCTCTTGACTTTCACCTTTCCTTGTTTTGAGATGAGCCAGACTTAAATGGCTAAAAGAGATGTATAAAGGAGTCCAGATTCTCTACAATGGTATGTCAGAATGTTTTTTTTTTCTTTTTTTATTTCAGTAATATTTTCTAGCCCTATTAGTTGTTATGCTTCCATTAAGCAGAAATTTTATGCATACAAAGCACATTTACCAGGACCGGGGATTTAGCTCAAGGGCACAGTGCCTGCCTGGCAAGCACAAGGTCCTGAGTTCAATTCCTAGTACAAATAAAAAAAAAAAAAAAAAAAAAAAAAAAAAAAAAAAAAAAAAAAAAAAAAGAAAAAAAAAAGAAAAACAAAGAAAAGGCACAACTACAATATGCTGTCTTCACCAAACATATTAAATGTCAGGGTTAAAAAAATGAATTTTGTTCTAACTTTTAAAAAAATTCCAACATCCCAAACTTGATTCTGAACAGATTGTACAAAAAGACAAGTTAAGTATAATAATATCTTATTAGAAAATTTCTAATTACCCACATACAGATGGGGATGTAATGTGTCACAGAATTTCAACCTTTGTGGTGATTCACTCTCTTACCCTATTGACACAAGTCAGGGGATTATCCTGTGATAGTACACTTTGCATACACTGATAAATCTAGTGCTTTAGAGCATGTTTATAAAGACTTTATAGCATAATTACCATTTAATTTAGAACCTTTACAAAGGTTTCCTCCTGTGGCCAGTTCAGGAATATTTCTCATGTTTTAACCCCATGACATATTCCAAAACAAGCGTTTAATCAATACTAATCAAATTTTGCATAAAGCAACTTGAAGTTGACTCTTGGCATAGATTCTAGCTACATTTTCTCAGATCCTTAGATTGAATAGACTAGCATCTAAAAACCTCACAGCCAGGAAGCCTTGGTGAGTGAGTTACACATCCTTAGCTGTCTGTTACCACAACTCTTGCAGAATGAACAAATGAACAAACTGATTGAGCTGTGAAAGTACTTTTGCTTGGTTCTAGGTGAGGAATTCCTAGGGTAATATATGTCTCATTTTTAAAGTCTCCTAACAAAGTTTTTTCTGAAGAACAAAAGAGACAAAAACACTAAAATAAAACTTCTTAACAGCATTAAATAAAATGGGAAAGAATAAAAAATTTAATGACACAGACACAAGAAATAGAAATATATGTACTTCAATACTTGGGTTTATACAATTCCTTTTTATCTTTTTAAAGTATGAAATGGTACATGCTCATAGAATCTATGAATAATAATTAAAATGTGTGTCAAACAGAAACAGGGAAGCTCCTCACTTTTCCCTTTACATCTCAGTTTCTAAATAAAGTCTAGTTAATAAATCAAGTTAATACTTTAAAACATGGCCTTCTATACTCTTCTATGTATACATATGCAAGTGCATTTACATAAATAGATTATACTGTCCGTACTGTTCTTTCCTCCTGTGTTTTTTAAATAAAAAATATTAGGGTCATATTTCCTTTTTTGTTCATATGTCAATCTTCTCAGTGACTGCATAGTAATTATTGAACCATAATTTTGCAATGTCCTACAGTAACATTTAGGTTGATTCCAATGTTTCATCATAACATCAATGGTATAATGTCTATGTGATTGCAATACAAAGATACTTATTATTACATACCTATTAATATTTCTACAGGTTAAATTCTCAATGTGAGATTTCTGGGTTTGGAAGAATATTTATTAATATTTTGATAAAAATTAGGGTGTCAGTCATATGTGCCAGTAATCTCAGCAAATGGTAGGCTGAGGCAGGAAGATCATAGTTTTGAGACCAGCCTGGGCTACATAGTGAAACCCCATCTCAAAAAAACTTTTTAAAAAAATTTTTGGTAGACCCACTAACTTTTTCTCTAAAAGAGTACAACTCATACTCTCAAGGACAATAGACAGCCATACTAACTTGCCCCACACTTTGTTCACTCTGAGCACTGTAGATAGATTTTATTTTTTACAAATTTCTTCTTTTCACATTGGCAATTAAAATCCCTTATAAGACATTAAAACGAAGGGCCCACCTACTTTTTACAAACTATATAACAACAGATTTTAAAGTTAAGATTCTTAGGTAAATTCATGCAATAAGGTATTTAAATCAAACAAAAGATTTCATGCCCCTCCCAAAATCAACTTATTTTCTTTTCCTAGGCCATAACTTCTCCCAAATATTTGAGGACTAGGTAGGAATTCCTGGTCTCTATTACTAGCCAAAGCTCCAGTTTCTGAGCTTCCAATATTAGCAGAACTTCTGATGGCAAGTGTCTTCTCTCAAGGAAGGAGCATGTTGAAATACTATCATTCATGTATTCTTCCCTGACATTCTAAAACTGATTCAGACTGGAATGACAGAGAGAACTAAAGAGTTCTCTGCAATTCTATGCTCTAACTTAACACCTGACACCAACTGATTCCCGGCTCCAGAGCTTCAGTGCAGGCTCCAAGAGGCTCTCTGGGTTTGGGGAAGTCATTTCAGAATGCTACCTATGCCACAAACTTCAGCACCTGGACAGCTCCCTCCTCGCACCTCTAGCAGGAGAGCTAGGACAGTAAGCAGCTCATTGCGCCCTCTAGTGGTGTTTTAGTTGTGATACAATGGTTTTCTACAACTGCAGTATTGAGATGATGCCCAAAAAAATTGCAGGAAAAAGAGACAAGCATCCTAAGAACCTACAGAATAGACAAGCAAGCTCTCATTACCCTCTTCCCACTTATTCCCCGCCTCAGAGGTCATCGCTGATAACACAATGTATACATTTATCTATTTACCAACATCTTTTGTGAATGGATTTATTCTAGACACATTTTTCTTGCATTTTCAGTTAATAAAATCCCTAGGATCCTTTTTTAAACCTCAGTATACATATACCCTCCATACTCCTGTAAGACAGTTTGGGGCAGTGACAATCAGTGTGTGTGCAAGCATCAGGCTGATCATGGATTCGAATTCTGCCTCTAATTATCTGAGCTTGACCAAAACTCTTAATCTCTGTGTGCCTTTGTTTACTCACCTGTAAAGTAAGAGTAGAAAAATGTGTCTCAGAAGGATGTTAGAGAAAATAAATGATAAAATATGGGTAAGCAACAGGAAAACAAAACATATATGCTATCAGTGTAAATAATACTTGTGTATGGAAAATGCAATTTTCATGCAGGAAGACTGCCTTGGGTGTGACAGTTGAAGCAAAGATTATTTCTGTGGTAGACTTTTGTTTGTGTTTACACTTTAGCTCAGGTAGATTTTTATTTCTGATGTTATCTCTTACGTTTTGTAAGCAAGTACAGGGCTAATGTGAAAATGTTGATGTTTATTCTAAATGTACAATACACATTAAGAATTTAATACTTTATTTTATTGATATTTTGTTCTTGTTAACATTGCCTAATATAAGAACCTCCTAACAAAACAGCAAGATTAGAGAGATGCCAAATATGTCCTACAAAAAGGCCAGGGAAGCAAAACACATGTGCGGTCAGTGTAGACAATACATGTGTATGGAATGTGCTGTTGTCATGTGTGAAGACTGCTTTAGGTGTCATAAATGAAGTAAAGATTGTTTTTTTTCATAGAGTGCTGTTGGCATTTTCATTGTAGTTCATATAAGAATTTATTTTTTCTTGTTCTTTTTTAGACTTTGTATACCCAAAACCAGTTGCTGTTGAAAATTTTTATGCTTTTTTAATAAACACTTAATAGATATTAAAAATGTGAAAAAAATGGGTAAATGTTCATTAATTCTTAGCCACTATTATGCTAATGTTAATTACACACTAGCTGATTTATGGTATTCTGTAGTGTTGTGTGATAAATGTGTTCCCCAAATGTGATGGTATTTGGAGAATAGGCTTTTGCTAGGTCATGAGTGTGGGGTTTGGTCATGACCAAATGGTTTTAGTCCTCTTACAAAAAAAACCTCAGAGAACTCTCTTGCTCCTTTTCTCCATGCAAGGACACAGCAAGAAGATGACAATCTATGAAGCAAGGAAAAAACTCGTGAGCCACCAACTCTCCTGGCACCTTGATCTTGAACTTCTGTCTCCATAACTGAGAGAAATAAATACATATGGATTAAGCTAACCAGTTCATAGTATTTTTGTTATAGCATAGTATTTGTGTTATTTTATTTTATTTTTAATAGTTGCTGAATATTATACCATATAGATTTATCATTGTTTTCTTAACTAATGCTGTGTTGTCAGATACTCAGGAAGTTTCCATTTTTATTATAAGCAATATTGCAATGAGTATCTTTATATACAGCTTATGCAGCATCTCTATTGTTTCTTTAAGATAAGTTCGTAGAAATAGAACATCTTAGTTTATCTTCTCTAAAATGCTGAATTAGTAAGCTCCAGTCCTGATGGCTGTCATGTCAGCCTAGAATAGACAGAAAGCCAAGAAAGGCAGAGCAAGACCCCAGGGAAACACCTCTGTGCTTCACAGGATTTATTCAGCCCCCAGAGGTTAAATTCTATTATTCACCTCTTTCTCTCAGATTCCTCTTTTCTTTCCCTCAATGCAACTCATGTTAGCAGTATCTTATGCCATGATTTCTTCTTGTATATCCAAATTCACCATTCAGTGAATCATTTTCAGTGATAATTGGTCTAGTACATCTTTTCAGCCATGTCAAAGGGGTTGCAACTGATCACGTACATTATTTTAAAAGTAATCAAGGTAATAAGGATAACTCTTCTGGATTTATTTGGCAGGATGGAAGGCTGAGGAAAGTAAAACCCATAACTTAAGTAGCAATATAGTAGTTGGTAGGTGTATCAGACACTTGCACAACACTGGGACAAAATATCCAACACCTGCAATTTAAAGGAGTTGAGGTTTATTGTGCTTCATGATTTCAGAAGGTTCTGACCACGGTTAGCTGGCTCCAAGGCAGAAAAAGTGTTGTGGAAGGAAATGGCATAGGAAAGCTGTTCATTCCACGGCACCCAGGAAGAAAAGGGCACAGAAGGAGGAGCCAGGGACAAGAATACATTCTTCCAGATCATACCCCCAGCAACCCACCTCCTCCGACCAGGTCCTGTCACCTAAAATCACATTCAGCTATGAGTATAACACTTTCATGATCCAATTACCTTCCAAAATCCCCACATTTGAACACGTGAGACTTTTTGTGGCATTACATAGATATATAAACTGTAACATTTCACCCTGGTTCCCAAAAGGCTCATATACATCTCATTATGCAAAATGCATTTAGTTCATTTCCAAGAGTTGCCAAAGTCTTAACAGTTCCAGGATTGCTGAAAAGTTCAAGCCCAAAGTCTCCTTTGAGATTCATGGCAAGCATTCAGCGGTGAGCCCCTATAAAAATTAAAAAAGAAGTTAAATAATACCAATACCCCAGGAAAACATTCCTATTCCAAAAGTGAGGAATGGGGGTGAGAAAAGAATAGAACCAAAGCAAGACTGAAAACCAGTGAGGCAAACTAATCCCGTAGCTCCATGTCCAGGAACCTGGGCCTGTGATGGTAAGAGGTGCGCTCTTAAGTGTGTGGGCAGGTTCACCGCTATGTTCCTGCCAGTTGAAGTCCACATGGCCTGTTGAGGCTTCTCTCAGAAGATGTTGCAGGTTACTGTCTGCCACAGCTTCCGGGGGTCTCTGGTGTAGTGCTGGCTTCACCCTCATACCTTTATGCAGAACTCTCTCAGGGCACACTGGCAGGGCTAGTGACTGTCACATATTTTTTGTCTAGTTTCCCAGGCCTTCTTCCAGAATCTGGGTAGAAGCTTCTGTGACTCCATAACTTACATTTTGGATGACTAAAAGCCAGTACAGTGTGGATTATGCCAAGGTCTGCTGCCAGCTTGAACTGTAGCCTGGCTCCTTTAGACCAGGACGATGGAGGCCACTGAGGGCCTAGAAGGCTAAAGCCTAGGAAACACTTTCCTAGGTGGTCCTGAATGAGCATGGGGACCTCAGGCTTTCTTCCCAAGCGAAGTCTTTGAAAGGAATTTATATTTTATACCCTTGAACCTGCAACAGATAGGGTCTGGCCATTTCCTGAGATGCTCTCAAGGCTCCTTTCCTAATATTCTGAAGCAAAGCAATTAGCTTCTTCTTTAATGTCAATTTTTTTCAGGAACCACTTCTTCTTGGCCCCAACTTTATAAGCACTTCTCTTCTGGCCAAGCTGCCAAATTTTCACATCTTCTGGCTCTGCTTTTATTTTATTTTATTTTCCATACTAGGGTTTGAATGCAGGGGCTTCACACTGAACTATTGCCCCAGCCTTTTCCTGAGACAGGATTTTAGCTGCTAAGTTTCCCAGGTTGGGCTCGAACTTGCAATCCTCCTGCCTCTGCCTTCCAGAGTGCTTGGATTATAGCACCATGCCAAGCCTTGGCTTTGTTTTTTTGCTCCTAATTCTCACTGTAGATACGCTAAAGCAGTACCTATGCCACAGATTTAATGTAGGGCTGTCTTGAAATTTCTTCTTCCAGGTTAATTAGTCTACTACCTTCCAATTCAGCCTCTTAGGACACTGACAAAATGTAGACAACTTCTTTGCCAAGATGAAACATGTTAATAAAAAAGTAGGCCTTAATAGGCCTAGAGAAAAGAATTTGGGGCCTAAATGAAAGGCAAAGAAGATGTATTTTTCTTTCATTTTCTTAATTATTAGTTATAGGTAAAAGTCAAACAAGTTTATATTTTTAAGCAATAGCTCAAAAGAATGTAAGCATGCTAATAAGGTTCAGGGTTTATACAAAATCTACACAATGGATGAGGGTTTGGGAAAACCTCAAGTTTTCAGATCAACCCAAACAGAAATATTCCATTTAGGGAATAAATAGGATCTTTATTCCCTCTGAAGTTGGTTGAAACAGCCCCATTTTCCTTATAAAAGAACAATGATCCCAGGAAAACAAAATGGTATTACTAGAAGACCCATTTAATCACATAACCCGAGTCTTAATTTTGCACAACTACCATCTTAATGCTTGCTCACCTTCACACATGAAAGTGTATTTTCTTGTTCAATTGCTCTAAAAATCTATCACTTTGAATAGACTCTGCCTATACTCTGCAAAAATTCCTATGTACCTTGTCTAAATTGTTTCATCAAAGACACAAAGAACCAAGGAACATTTCTTTTTTTTACTATTTTAAAGAGAAAACAAAACAATAAAAACAAAACAAAACAGTAGAGATGATAGAGGATTTCAAAACAAGCTGATAGGAAATTAACAATAGTCAGTATATTACTATCTTTAAAATAGTTATTCAGATTACAAAATATGGACATGCAAAACAGATCAAACAATATGAGCAATCACAATTTCTCTACCTGATCTAATAGGACCAGCAGTACAATTATCTTGGTATTGTGTGTGTGTGTGTGTGTATTAAGTACATTATATATATTGTGTATATGACATATACAATATATGTATATTTTTTCCCTTCCTTCTTTTCTCTTTTTCCCCATCAGCATGAAACTGCTCAAAAGGAAAGAACAACTGGGACAAGGTACATTTCTTGATCCTTGAGGTGTTAGGACTTGGTTTCCTGGGGTCAATACATACATACAGCCTCTAATTCAGGTTCCAATAGAATCCTCTTTCCTACCTGAAACCTCCTGAACCTGGTCTTCACTGTCTGCATTCTTATCAGTGTCCTGATCATATAAGCTCCAACCAGAATTGTCCATCAAGCTCTGCTTAAGCATTCTAGGGCTTGTCCAGCCCTCATCTTCAAATTTCTCCAAACTCCTCCTGCAATCCAGTTCCAACAGCTTCTGAACACATGATCAAGCACAATCACGGCAAAAACACCTACTTCTCTGGTGCCAATTTTCTGTATTAATCACCTTCCCATCACTGGGACACAACATACAACACCTGCAATTTAAAGGAGAAGTTTATTTTGACTTATAATTTCACTGGGTTCAGTCCCTGGTTAACTGACTCTAAGGGGAAAGGGCATAGCCAAGGAAAGATTCTCACCTAAGGCGACCAGTAAGGGGATGGCATTGAGGAGGGAGAGAGAGGAAGCGGGAGAGAATATATCCCCAGGTCACACGCAAGCGATGTACCTTTTCCAACCAAGCCCCACCTCCTAATGGCACATTCAGCTATGAACTCATCAGTGGAAGAACCCACTGATGAAGAAAGTGCCCCCGTATTTCAATCACTTTTCAAAAGTCACACATCTAAACACATGAGGCTTTGGGGGGGATATTTTAGATCTAAACCATCACAATAGGTGTGTACAGCAGCATTTTGGCCATGCAGTCAGTGGTCTCTACCTACAAAGTATCTGTCACTGTCATACAATTGCATCATTTGGTAACATTTTTATGTTTACAAAGTTAAGACCAATGTATATAAAACAATTCAAAAGTCATAAAATAGCAGATATACTCAGGTGCTAATGGACTCCACAAAGTGTAATTCAATCTTCTCAACCCCTTCCAAGGTAAGGATTGTTGTCCCCATTATAATTTGAAGACATAAGGAACAGAGGAACTAAATCATTTGCCAGTGTCTCACAGAACATGTGGGGGAATGTCAGGGCTCTTCCCACATTCATCTGACTCATTCACTAAACCACCAGATTTCACTGCTTCCAAATGAGGAGAACACAGCAGAACAAAAGTCACCAGGTAACATTATACGAGTAAATGGGGCTTGGACTTGACTCTGAACAGCTAACAGAAGTTGGACAGGCAGAAAGTAACATGTCACACACCCTAAAATGCAGAAAAGCGTGCACAAAAGCCCAAAGGTGAGAATAAGCCTAATACAAGAGGGCTGAGGGAATAGGGAGGTAGGTCTGAATGACTAATGGGAGTAAGGAGTAAGCAGGAAATGAGAGCAGATGATGATGGTCTTGAAACCAGGGGAGGGTGAGAAACCCCGAACATGTTGTGATCAGCAACAGGAAACCATAGGAGGTTTGTGAGCATGTAAGAAATATCAAACGTTACAATTTAGGGCTTGAGCTAGAACTTGGTAGTAAAGCATGTACTTAGTATGTACAAGGTCCTGAGTTTCGTCCCCAGACCAACAATAACAATAAGAAGTCATAGTTTAGGCCAGTGGTTTCTATTTGTATCCTCCTCCAGGGAACATGTGACAATATCTGGAAATATTTTTGGTTGTCACAATTGGGGATGGTGATATTGGTATCTAGTATTTTGAGGTCAGGGATGCTGCAAAACATAGTACAATTCACAGAAATGTTTCCTACCACAAAATATTATCCACTCACAATGGATGCCACAGTGAAGTGGAGAAATTCTTGTATAGGGAGACAGTGCAACAGTCGCTCTCTAATGAATGTAAGATGGAAGCAAAGAGCCTGGGGAAGATGCTCCTACATGGAGATAGCAATGAGATGAGAATCCAGAAAGGAGCAATAAAGAGGAGACGATAAACCCTCCAAGCTGTACTTTGTAACCCCTCTTCCAAAAAGTTTTCTACAAAATTAAGCATAGATTTTTCTGTTTCAAATCATCTAAGGATACCTTATTTTTTATTATTTAAAAACTGAAAATGATATACAACTTCAAGAAAACTGCCACCTTGAAGGTGTAGGATAGAAAATTTTAACTTTATCAGAAACATGTTCTTTCTTTTTTTAGAGCAGAATCTGAAGCAAATTTGGCAAAATGTTAACATCTGTTAAATTTGGATGGTGGGTACATGGGTGTCTGTTATATTATTTTCTGTACTTTATATATACTTGCAAATTTTCACGATTAACAAGAAAACAGGATAGGGGAGGAAAGAAAAAAATGCCTTGACGTGGTAGTTGATCGCTTTCATTAAAATTTTTATTCATACTTTCAAATGTCATTTTTAACTAGTTATATTTGTGACTATAATGTGAATATATGCACATTATAAAAACTGACCAAGAAAAAATAGATATCCACATTCTACAAAAAATATAATTAAAATACAAAAATTCCCCTTTTATTTTTCTTTAGTCTTTTACTTCTTTCCTTAAGTTGGCATGTACTCATCCAGATCTTTTTCTATGCATTTATAGAAAGGAAAGAAGAAAAGGGGAAAGGGCGGAGGAGACAGGTAGGGAAGAACAGCGGAGAGCTCTGCAATTATCTGGATAGCTCTCAGCCTGTTTATATTATGAGGGACTACACCACATAGACATCATTAACACATCTCAGAAGACTACCATTTCATAGCAATTCTTAACAATCCACCTTTTTCTATTTACTTCTCTGAAATATTTGATAGTATGGGTGTATTAATATTTCAGTATATTTAGGTAGATTTCAGTGTTTTGCTATTTAAAACAATGCGAGAATATAGAGCTTTGTGTTCTTAGGAAGGATAACTGTAGGGAAGATTCCTAGGAATAAAATTTGTGCATATATATTTGTAATTTGATATACAGCAAGATTGTACCCCCCAAAAAAATAATTTGTGGGACATTCATTTCCCTCTAAATGCATTGGTATTTTACACATTTAAAACATTCCATAGAGATCTACACATAAAGCTGAGGCACATGTGCCAAGCCAGGGAGGACCCTGGGCATGACCAACCAAGAAATCTGACTCCAGATGATGCCAGGGACCATGTGCTGGGCCAAGGAGGACCCAGGGAGTGACCAACTGTGCTCCCCACCGCCAGCCAAACTCACCCCAACTCCTAGGTTCTTCACAGCACAGGGCAACAGAGGTTACAACCAACAGACTGATCTAATTAAAAAAAAAAAGAGCAACACCCAGGAGGAAGCTTCATTTCAGGACTGAAGCATTACCTTATTATGGAGACTGGATGAGAGACAGCTTTAGGAGGCAAGCATGGAAATGGTGAGAGATAAATAAAGATCTCGTGGGATTCCTGGCAGGGCTGGGATCAGACCAAGAAGTTCACAGGGCCTGTATTCCATTGTGGGAGGACAGGCTTGTGAAATCATCAGAGGGGGTTGTCTGAAGAAAGAAGGTAGTTAGTCTAGTCATATCTTTGGACTCTGGCACTGCTGTCTACATTCAGCAGAAACTAGTGGTCTGAAGTACTAGTGGTCACTACAGGGTGACACAATGTCTTCAACAAATTCATGGCCCTCTTAGTTCTGTTTAAGGGATGCTCATGAATGGTTTTATGCAGTTGATATTTGATGCCACTGAATTTACTACTATAGTCAAGGTAACATAGTAATGGATGAAAAGTAGTTTTCTGTCTATGCCAATATCTGGATTTCATGGGGATCATAAATAACATTTCATGCACCAGAATCCTGAAAACAAGCAGGGGTAGCATTTCTAATATCAGATATGGTAAACTTCAAGCTGAAGGTGATTAGAAGAGACAAAAAAGGTCACTACATACTAGTAAAGAGGACAATCCAACAAGAAGAGACAACACTGATAAACATACGTGCACCAAGTACTGGAGCACCTATCTTTATAAAATAAACACTGATTGTTATGGCTGTGTTGAGATGTCTCTCCAAAAACCTCACATAGTAATAGGTAAGGCTTTTCAGAGGTAGCTGGATCTACAGTGTACAGTGCTAGGATTAAGGGTGCATGATTACTAAATTAGTCCTTTGATTAGTTTGGCATAGTTCTGAGTGTGAACATGAAGGCCAACCCTGAGAGTGAGTGCTACTTGCCCTAAGGGCATGTAGCATGAATAGACTATAAGGTTCAGAATGAGGGGTGCTGCCAGTGCTTGCTGCATGCTGCTTTTGCTGCCTTCTCCCTGCCATGAACTGTTTCTCCTCTGTGATGCCCCTCTGCCATTCTACCTACCTTGGAGCCAACCAGTTATGAACTGAAACCTCAACAAACTGTAAACCAAAATAAGCCTTTCCTCCTTTAACTTTGGGTGTCAAGTATTTTGTCTCAGCAACAAGTAAAGTAAGATAATGATTAACATTAAAAAAAACCCGAATAAATGCTAGCACAATTGTAACGGAGAATCTTAACAACCAACTTTCACAAAGAGATAGACTAAATGAAAAATAAAGAAATATCAGAGTTGAGCCACACCCTTAAACATATAGACTTACTAGATATCTACAGTATTCCATTCTACAACAGAATATACATTCCCTTCTGCAGCACACATACTAGTCCACAAAGTCTACTTAAATAAATATAAAAGAATAAAAAATTGCCCTTTGTGTACCATCAGACCACAGAATGATGAAAGTAGAAATCAATGACAGAAGAAACTATGGAAAAATAAGAAGCACCTAGAAAAATTGACAACACACCCCTAAACAAACAATACATCACAGAAGAAATCAAGGAAAAAATTAAAAAGTTAATGGAAATGCCTGAGAAATTCACCAGAACCTCTGGGACAGAGGTTCTAAGAAGTAGTTCTAAGACAGTAGTTCTAAGAAGGAAATTCAGGAAACCACAAGAACTTCATCAACACATGGAAATTAAACAGCACACTACTGAACAATCATTGGGTCACAGATGAAATTAAACAAGAAACTAGACAATTTTTACAGCTGAATGACAATTACAATACAACATACCAGAACTTGTGGGACACAATGAAAGCCATCTTAAGAGGGAAATTTATAGTAGTAAATACCCATATCAGGAAAACAGAACAAGCTTATATACATAACTTAATGTTGAACCTCAAACTTCTAGAAAAAGAAGAGCAGACTAAACCAAAAGCTCATACAAGGGAGGAAATTATAAGGATCAGAGCAGAAATT
>RJWM01027830.1:0-26425 GCA_004363535.1 Dasyprocta punctata | reverse complement strand
TTAGTAGGTGCTCAGTCAACACTTGGTGTGAACTGCCTTCATGACATGGTTTTTAAGTAGTCCTGTTGGGCTTTGGCTGGCAAAAACAACTATTACTAAGCAGTGGCAAGACCTGGATATTCTTTGTATCTTGAGTGTATTCTTAGAAGTGTCATCAGTATGATGAAAACCTAGAAGGGAAACCTGATAGAGCAGTAGCCACTGAGAGCCTACTGTGCTTTACAAACATTACTTGAAATATGAAGCAATTTATAGAAAGTGTCAAAAGCTGGATTTGCATCTATCTTTGTCTGACTATAAAATTGATACTTTGTGATAAGCAACAGTGAAAGGCATTCCTGAATCAAGTAGAGATTAGATCAGATCATCTCTGGGATGCTTCATAAATTACTGTTTCTGTTGTTGTTGAAAACTAATATGTTAGTTGCAATTTCATGCAGAACATTGTCTGATTATGACTAAGTCATATATTTGTTAGTATTTGTGTAAAACATACTTCAAATATTCATTGCCCCTTATTGTTATCCAAGCAGTCATTTAATCCAACCAATATTTTACCTATATAGAGTCTGTCATCCTTCAGTAAGGGCTCTGGAAAATGATTTTTGGTTTTATTTTGTTTCTGGAACTTGAAATAACTGCTTTACCTTTTCTCCTGTAACCTAGATATTTTTTTAGGAGTTCAGTAAATATTTGTTGAATGCTGCTGTTTTCATAGCTTAACCAGGAGTGAACTTTTTTTTAATTTTATTTTATTTTTGGTACTGGGGATTGAACTCTTAACCTTGTACCTGCCAGGCAGGTGTTTAGGTCACTGAGCTAAATCCCAGCCCTATTTTTTGAGACAGGGTCTCCCTATGCAGTTCAGGCTGGCCTTGAACTCACTTTGTAGCCCAGGCTGGTCTTGTACTCACAACAGTCCTCCTGCCTCAGCCTTCCAAGTGCTGGGATTAAAGGCATGTGCCACCACGCCTGGCTGGAGTGAACTTTTAAGACTTTAATGAATTTTCTTCTGGCCATACCTCATCTCTACCTGTATAGATCTGATATTTTATAAGACTCTACTTTTCTCTCATTGCTGAGACAAAATATCTGACACCCAAAATTAAGGAGGGAAAGGTCTGTTTAGCTCACAGTTTGTGGAGATTTCAGTTTGTAATCAGCTGGCTCCAGGGCAGGGTGGCATGACAGAGGGGCAACCATTCAGGGCAGCAGAAGACAGCAAAAACAGCAAGAGCAGAAGGGGGAACAAGTTTCTTTTCCTCCATTATATTGTAAGCAGGCTTCCCACCATGGGGCCGGTGTAGTGCTCACACCATCTTCCTACCCATTTCTTGCACAGGATGAGGATGTTTACAAAGTAAGGACCCTGGACCCCTGCTGAGTTGCTTAGTTATACTTCTAAAGGTCTCAAGTTGACACAATGTATCAATCATTACACTGTCCACCCCTTGTCAACTTGGCTACCAGACACATTTTTTTAAACTGGCTTTCAGATACAAAGACATGCTTATTCTTATCCTTTCACAACTTGAACATTATAACACAGGTTTAGCAATCCTTAAGAACTAGTCTTTGGTCTATCAATATTATATTACATTGGAACCATAACATTTGTCCCTGGCCCCCCCAAAGACTCCTGCATATCCCCTTATGCAAAAGACATTTAGTCCATCTCTAAGAGTTGTCACAGTCCTAACAATTTCAGGATTGCTGTAAAGTCCAAGTCCCAAGTCTCCTCTGAGACGTAAGGCAAACTCTTAGCTGCAAGCCCCTGTACAAATGAAAACAAGGTTAAAGACTTCCGGCACTCAGTGGCACAAGACAAACATTTTCATTCCAAAGGTTGCAAATGGGAATACCAAAGAATGGAACCAAAGCAAGTCCAAAATCCAACAGGGCAAACATTAAGTCTTGTGTTCCCTGTGCAGCATCTGAGGCAATGCGTGGCAAATTGTAAGCTCCAAAGGGCTTGGATGGCTCTACCCCTACAACACTTCTGGTGGTTATAGAGCCCACAGCTTTATTTTTGGGCTTGCTTTGCTCCCTCTTTACAGGTTTCCTCAGAAGATTGATGTTCCTGACTTCTTCAAACTTCTGGGATGTCTACTGCACTTTTGGCTTCAGCCTCACAGCTTCACACATTGCCCTCTTAGGGGCACACTATCTGACCTCCCAGGCCTTCTGAAATCAGGGTGGAAGCCTTCTTAACCCCACAACTCTTGCATTCTGCATATGTCTAGAACCAGGGACACGTGGGTGATTCCAAGATCTGCTGTCACCTGGCGCAATAGCCAGCCTTCCCTCTCTCTTGTCTGTAATGGTTGAGTGCTTGGATTTCTGGGCACTCTGAATCCAGTTCTGAGGAACAAATCCTCTGTGCGGCTCCCATTCTGGAATGCAGTGATCTGTGGTTTTTCCCTTTAAAACAAAGTTTTTCACCACTGCAAAGGGTGAAATCTTGCTGCTTCTTGTGATGCCCTCAGGCCATCTTTTATATTCTCTTGTTCTTTCGCAACAGTGGAGCTCTCCTCTACTCTTATCTTTGCAGTCCACAGCTTTACTGGTGCTTTCCTTCTGGCCAGACTCAGATTTTAAATCATCCTGCTGAGCTCTTTGCTCTTGATTCTCAACATAGTTCTGGCTAAAAGCCCCCAAAAGCCTCAATATTCAATTGCCTTGAAATTTCTTCTGCCATATTTAGTCTACTGCCCTCAATCTGTCTCAGGCAAAAATCTCTGGACATGAACAAAATTCAGACCAACTTTCTGTCAAGCCATAGCATATATCATCTGGAGTCTAGCACCTGATGCAATCCTCCTTCTCAGCAGAAAACTGCTGAGCCTGGTCTTTATCTGCCAGATTGCTATCAACCTTCTGGTCTTCTGAGCTCTTACCAGAGTCCCATGCAGAACAACCTAAGATGTTCCAACTTTGCTCTTTTAGGCAACATCTCTGAACCTTTCTAAACTTTTCCCATAACCATTTCCAAAGGCTTTTGATTCTCATGGTCAGATGTAGTAACACCCACAACCCCACTTCTCTGGTACCAAATTCTGTCTTGGTTACTTTTCTCTTGTTGCTGGGACAAAATACTTGACACCCAAAATGAAGGAAGGAAGGGTTTATTTAGCTTACATTTTGTGGAGGTTTCAGTCCATAATCAGCTGGCTCCAAGGGAGGGTGGCATGATGAGGGACAGTAGTTCAAGGCAGCAGAAAACAGCAAAAGCAACAAGAGCAAAAGTGTGTGTGTGAGCGGGGAGCAAGCCCCTTTTCCTCCCTTATACTGTAGGCAGGCTACCCGTCCACACCATCTCCATGCCCTCCTCTTGCACAGGCTCAGGGTGTTTACAAAGTAAGGACCGTGGGCGCCTGCTGAATTGCTTAAACTTCTCAAGTTGACACAATGTATCAATCATTACCCATATTTCATCTTTAGTTGTATAGAGTTGATGTTTTATAAGGCTCTGCTATCCTTAATTATAAGAGATACTGTCTATCGGATACTGTCTACTCTTCTCAGGGGTTTATATTCATTATTTTACTAAATTTGAAAATAATTCTCTGAGAATCAATCCATATTTACAGTAAGTGAGCCAGCACTGCTGCTGAGGGTTCTTTCATTCCCAATATGATTTTTGAAAATCCATTATATGCCAGATAAGATGTGAGACAGAAGGGTAACAACAGTGTCTTAATCCATTTCCTTGTCCTGGGACAAAACACCTGACACCTGCAGTATAAAGGAGGTGAGGTTTATTTTGTCTTGTGCTCCAGAAGTCTCAGTCTATGTTGAGCTGGCCTAAACTCACAGACAGCATGGCAGAAGGGTCTGGCTGAGGACATTGGCTCATGTCATGGCAGCCAGGAAGCAGAGAGAAAGAAGGAGCCAGGAGAGAGATATCACCTTCCAGGTCACCGTGTCTTATACCCTACTTTCTAATACTTGTTTAGGTATAGCACCCCCATGATTCAGTAATGTTTCAGAAGCCCCACATATGAGTGCATGAGTTTGTAGGGGAACATCTAGATATAAACCATAACAAATAGTAAACAGTGCAGGGTTCTTATAGCCTGGTGACAGGGATAGGTAGGTAAACAGAAAATACAAAATTGTGTATATGTGCTATCATGTAGGAAGCCTGGGGCTTTGCAGAAACTTGGGAGGTAGCATCTAATCCTTCTTTGGATTGTAAGTGATGTCCTGAAGAATAAATAAAAGGTAGCCAAGTGAAGAAGGGAGAAGAGTGTATCGATGAGTAATACCAAAGGCCTGGATTAGAACATAGAACTTTCTTTTTTCTTTTTCTTTTCTTTTCTTTTCTTTTTTTTCTTTTTCTTTCTTTCTTTCTTTCTTTTTTTGTTTTTTGTTGTTTTTTTGAGACAGGGTCTCACTATGCAGTTCAGGCTGGCCTTGGGCTCACTTTGTAGGCGAGGCTGGTCTTGAACTTGTAAATGATTCTCCTGCCTCAGCCTCCCAAGTGCTGGGATTACAGGATAGGGCAAAGAACTTTCTAGCCTTCCATTGGGTTAATAATTTGTACGAGGTAAAACATCTGGCACTGTATAATGAAATTTGAAATCCAAAGGACTAGTTCAAGTCTTAGTTTTATCAGTTCCTAGGTGCATGAGCTTGGGTCATCACCTCCCTCTTTTGTACACTGATGGTGCTATGTAGCTATTATGTAGACTGTTGTGAAGTTTACTGTAATGATACATATGAGAGCATTTTGAGACTAGCAGTTGTATAGGTACTAGTTGGACACTTAGGAAATTTTGCTTATAAATTCAAATCTGTGCTTCTTTTGACAGTGACCATGCTCTTACTATTTTGTAGGTTAAATCGAATTCGAATTATAAAATTGTAAGCATTTTTTAAGTTCACTGAGAGTGGTGGTGGGGGGATTGTCATTTAAGGAATCCTGTAGTCATCTCTGCTTTTTCACAGGCTAATGACCTCTGATTTTTTGGAGTTTGGATTTTTGTGTAAGTCTGTGAAACTCTGTGTAAGTCTGTTCTGTTACTCCAAATACACATTATTGTTTCAGGAACTATATCATTTTAGAATTGATCCGTAACACAGTTGTAACTTTAGAGTAAACTAACTCATTTTAGTGTAAAACAGATGGAACTTTATTTATCTGGAATCAGTGAAACTACACTTCACTTATGGGAATTCTTTCATATACCACCCCTAAAAAATGCAATTTCATGGTGAATCCTTTGAAATCCTCCTCTTGCTGTGCAACTGTTAACGTCTTTAAAGAATACTACCTGTTTTGTAATGTGGGCACTAGTCTACTAATTAAGGAGGTAGAAATAAATGTTTGTAACCTATAATCGTCTAGGTGCAGGGATGAAGATAGGTTTTGAAAAGTCACCAGGAGTTCATATGTATTTGCATTTTCTAATATTCCTTGTTCTGCCAAGTTACGAAGGGCCATTAGCTGTGACTTTGATGTTTAGACACTGGAAGAGGTTGAAAGAAATGTGTAGCCATTAACATTTGATTTGTACATCTAGAGTCTTTTTTGACTATCTGTAACAGTGATGTAAGAAATGGACTAATTCAGCTTATTGGGTAATTTTTTAAAAAAAAATCACAATATGTAAACTTGTTTACTTCTAATGTTTTAGAAATACTATTTATTAGCATCAGGGATTAAAAATCACTAATGTGTGTGTTTCTGTGAAGGTCTCTTTTATCTTGCCAGATCACATCTCTAGAAATGTGTTTTGGTGTATTTGGTTTTGAGTCAGTTTTATCTCATCTGTATTTGATCTATTTCATAAATAAACAGAAAGTCTAATAGCAAGTAAATGAGATATAATATGGTATGTATTTAAAAAAATAATTGAGTCAAGGAGGATTTGGGTTCATGTCCTATTTTTGCTGTTTATTAATTCTGTGACCTTGAGCAAACTACTTAAATGCTGGTCTTTAATTTCATGCTCAATGAATGGGGTTGATTGCAATTCATGTTATAAGGTTTAAATGAGCTCCAGTAAAGAAACACCTAGCATAGTACAGTGCACGTGGAAGGTGCTCTTTGTACCCTTCTCGTTAAAAGAGTTCATAATTTTCAATGGATATCTAGACTGAAGCTTCTTGAGGATTGGGGGCATAAAAACATGCAGAGAGAATACACTGGGACACAGAGGATCTTGGCCAGGGGTAGCAAGTTGCCATTTTTGTTTGTATAGTAATTCAGATTTCCCAAGGCAGATTGGGTTAGGTTGAATCTGGATTCTGTGAAGTTGAGAACTGTTGCTACAATCTTGGGGCAGTAGAATAACCTAGCACTTGGAGATAGTTACTGTATAATCAACTGGTCAGTGTTCTCTATAATTGTAACAGAAGGCAGAATGTTCTTGGCAAGGAAATATTTCAGAAATAGAATGATTCCTGGGTGTTTTTTGCAGGAGTGATAAAGGAGAAGTGAAAGGGGAAACCAGCTGGTCACCAAAATTGCACTTCACAGGTGTGGTTAGCTCATCTAGAGTTTTGCTTTTCATTGTGCTGGGCTCCCATATCCATGCAGGCTGTCTAGGTCCAACTTAAGCTGGTCAAACTTACAAGAGATGTCTATATGCTGTAGACACCGATTCCTTCAGTGAGTCTGAGGATAACTCACCCTGTGCCCCCTTTGTAGGGCATTTCCTTCCTGGGTTCAAGGTCCCTAATTATTATGAAGTTGTCCCCTAAGCATGAGGTTAGAGATGGCGACTTTGTCTGGTGGAATCTTTATGTAGGCTACTATGAAGCCTGATACATTATGCCTGGAATAGTCAGCTTCCCCACTGACCCAGATCTTGAGGTTTCCCAGAGTTGCTGTTTTTATGTGGGATTTTGATATTGCCATAAAAAAGAATGAGGCAGATGTCTGTGAATGCTGTGATGGATTATTAGGTAACACACATATCGTACTCCTCTTTGCCAAGAAGAAGAAGGCAAAAGAGAAGAAAAAAAACCAGAATAAGTAAAAGCAAACCAATAGTTTTTGTTAATACACAGCATGTCTAAAAGAATTGAAGAAACTTATCGTGGTGGTTTTCTCTGTGAAAGGTGTACAGTATAGGAGGATAAGAGGGCACAGGTATAGGAAGGGGGACTAAAGTAGTTGTTTAAGCTGTTGGATCTTTTGAATTTGATGCCTTAGATCTGTATTATGTATTGAAAAAGCTAAATGGTGGCACACGCTTTTAATCCCAGTACTCAGGAGGCTGAATTAGGAGGAGCATTGTGAGTTCGAGGCCAGTTTGGGCTACAGCATGAGTGCAAGGATGGCCTGAGCTAAATAGTGCGACCCTGCCTCAAAAAAGTAGGGCTGGGAGTTTGGCTCAGTGGCTTAAGGGCCTGTCTGGCAGGCGTGAGGTTGTGAGTTTGATCCCCAGTGCTGCAAAAAAAAAAAAAAAAGAAAAAAGAAAAAAGAAAAGAAAAAACTAAATGTTTTAAGTCACCGTTAATCTGAGCTCCCAGCACTATTTTGGGTGTGCTACTTTCTAATTTCTTGTGCACAGGTAATTTATTTTTTTGAGATTGGAATCTCACTATGTTGTTCACACAGCAAAAATATATTTTTCTATGGTTGCAGTCATTGTGTCTATATTTATATCCATTTAGGATGTTTCAAATTCCAGATATGAGAAACCTTATCTAAAACTGGATTGCATTGGCTTTTTTTTTTTTTTTTTTTTTTTTTTTTTTTTTTTTTTTTTTTTTTTTTTTTTTTTTTTTTTTTTTTTTTTTTTTTTTTTTTTTTTTTTTTTTTTTTTTTTTTTTTTTTTTTTTTTTTTTTTTTTTTAAATTTTTGAGACAGTGTCTTGCTATTCAGTTCTCACTATTCAATCCTTGAACTCACTATGGAGACTAGGTTGGTTTCAAACTCACTGTGATCCTCCTACCTTATCCTCCCAAGTCCTGGGATTACAGGCAAGTGCTACCATGCCTGGCATTACAGTGGCTATTTATGTCCTGCTATGATCTAAATGTTTATGTCCTTCTAAAATTTGCATGTTGAGTTCATTAGGTCATCATATTACGACATCAACCCTTTGAGAGGTAGTTGAGTCATGATGATAGAGCCCTCATGAATGACAGTAGTTCTGTATAACAGAACCCTATGGGAACGTGTTCATTCCTTTCACCATGTGAAGATGCAGCTAGAAAGCTGCTGTCTATGAGGACGCCAATCTTTACCAGACACCAAATCCCCAGGCACTTTGATCTTGGAATTTCCAGTCCGCAGAACTGTGAGCAATAGTTTTTTATTGTCTATGGTATTTTGTTATAGCAGCCCCAGTGGACTAAGGCTTTTCCTTACACAACCAGAAATTGAAGATATGGTATGCACAGCTTATTTATACTATTAAGGATCCACCGTCTATCTCTGAATTTTTCTTGTCCTCAGCATTGGCTTTATTCTTTAATTTAATTCTTGTTCAGTTATATTGTGGCCAACAGGCAATGGAACCATGAGCATTCTTGCCCAGTCCAGTAAGAGACAGAGAGACAAAGGAGAAAGGCAAACCAATCTTCTCCATGCATGGACTATAAGTCCTTCCATGTGGACTGATAAGACCAACTTAGGCCACATAACCAGAGGGATGTACATTCATCAGCCTTGTTGGAGCAGACTCTACCTGGAATTGAATCTGGAGACATGTTCCTTTGAACAAAATAGGGTTTAGTTAGTAATAAAGAATTTGAAAGTGGCTAACTCTTTAGGCAACTAATAGTGTCTACCACCATACCTGTTTGTTTATTTATTTATTTATTATTATTATAAAACAAAAAAGAATGCATAGGATATTAGGAAATCATTGGCAAGAAATACAAATGTTATGAATGCTATATTATTTTTAAAAGAACAATTCACAGAAAAAATGAAATCTGAAAATGATCCTGTGAAAACTACTTTTAACTCAAAATTCTTTTTCTTTAGCTGTTTTAACTAATTTTTTTATATACATTTACATAAACATACACATAGGTTTTCTTTCAGTTTGTCACACAAGTGCAACTATACAATGGTTACATATGTCTGAGTTATTTAGTTCACTGATAAGTGTATTCTCAAGGCACATTCATTTAAATATGAAAGTGTCTAGTTTATTGTTCCTTACAGCTGAGTAGTATTCCATTATATAGGAATACCACATCTTTTTTGTCCATTCCTCAGTCGATGGGCATTTAGGTTGTTTCCAAGATCTGGCTATTGTGACCTGTGCAGCTATAAACATAGGTGCACATATATCGCTGTGGTTTGATGTTTTTAATTCTTTTGGGAAAATACCCAGAAGGGAAATAGCTGTGTCAAATGGGACCTCCAATCCTAGCTTTTTGAGGAATCTCCACACTGACTTCCACAGTGGTTGCACCAGCCTACATTCCCACCAACAGTGGAGAAGGGTTCCTTTTTCTCCATAGCCCCTCTAGCATTTGTTATTGGTTGGCTTCTTATACTAGCCATTCTTTCTGCGATGAGGTGGAATCTCAGTGTTGCTTTCATTTGCATCTCTCGAATAACCAGTGCTGTTGAACATTTTTTCAGGTATTTATTTGCTGTTTGTACTTCTTCATCTGAAAAGTGTGTGTTCATCTCACACACTCTCCATGCATGGACTATGGACTATGACATTTTTGGATTGGGTCTTTAAATCTTGGAGGACTGATTTTTTAAAGTTCTTTATACATTCTTGATGGTAATCCTTTATCTGAGGGACAGCTGGCCAACATTGTAGGTTGTCTCTTCACTTTGTTGGTGGTTTCTATTGCTGTACAAAAGCTTTTCAGTAGGATGAGATCCCATTTGTTGATTCTTTACAATAGTTCCTGTGCAGTCTGGCTTTTATTCTTTCATAAAGTCTTTGCCTACACCAATGTCTTCAAGAGTTTTACCTACTCTATCTTCCAGGAGATTTAATGTTTCTGTTTTAATGTTGAGAACTTTAATCCATTCAGATTTTAACTTAGTGCATGGTGAAATATATGGGTCCAGTTTTAATCTTCACCATGTGGAAAGCCAGTTTTTCCAACACCATTTATTAAAGAGGCTATCTTTCTTCCAATGAATGTGTTTGGCATCTTTGTCAAAAATAAGGTAGCTTGATGTGTCTGCTGTTGTTTCTGCATCTTCTAATCTATTCCATTGACCTTCGGGCATACCTGTTTAAAAATATTTTTTCTTTTCTTTTTTGGTGGCACTGGGGATTGAGCCCAGGGCCTTCACACTGAGTTACATCCTCCGCCTTTAAAATTTTTTATTTAATTAATTAATTAACTTAAGTTTTTTTGACACAGGGCCTTACTATGTAGTTCAGACTGGCCTTAAACTCATTATGTAGCTCAGGCTGGTATTGATCCTCATGGGTATCCTCCTGCTTCAGCTTCCTAACTGCTGGAATTACGGGTATGGACTAACATGTCTGGCTAATTTTTTTAGTTTTGAGACAGGGTCTCACTAATTTGTTAAATTGTCCAGACTAGGCTTGAACCTGAAATCTTGCCTTACCTTTCCAAAGTGCTGGTGTCACAGGTGTGTGCCACCATGCTCGGCTTAGAATATTTTTTTCTGATAGGAAAAAGTCTTGGATATATAGCATAGTTGGGAGAAGGCACTAAAAAGCACCCTGCTATAATTATCTAGAAAACTGTTTTAATCTGTGTTTTCCCCAGTGTCTATTTTTTACATAGTTGAGATCTTATGCCTCATTTTTTAATTTGTACTTTAGTAACTGCAGGATATTTTATTGACTGGATGTACCATGATTTACTTAGCAATTCCTCTACTTAGCATCTTTAAGGAGATACTGAGGTTTTTGTTTGTTTGTTTGTTTTTATTTACTTTTTGGTGGTGGTATTGAGGATTGACTCCAGGGCCTTTCCACTGAGCTACAATCCCAGTCCATTAAGAATTAAAAAAAATTTTTTTTAAATTTAATTATTTTTTTATTTTATGGAAAAAATAAAATTTCATAACAAAATAAAGGAGTTATAATAGTACATTGCATATTCTCTTTAAAGTAGTCAGAGTACAAGATATGGGCATAAAAAACTCTCTAGACAATATTAGCACAAACTTTTCTTTTCAAAATGGTATGAGTCACTAAGTTGCCCAGACTGAGCTCAAATTTGTGATCCTCCTCCCTTACCTTCCCAGAGTGCTGGGATTGCAGGCTTGTGACACCAGACATGGTTTATACAACAGTGACTGTTACGGGGCTTAAAGCAGTTCATTTCTGTTGAATATTTCCGTTAGGATCACTTCTCAGTATAAAACTTTGGATGAAAGCATTTTACTATTATGTGGCTTTAAAACTGTTCCTTTCCAAAAGAGTGTATTAGTTTAAGCCGCTATCAAAGTGTTATGAATCTGTTTCATGATAACCACTCCAGTACTTAGTGTTGTCACTAAAAGCTGTGTCCAGTTTGCAGGGTATAAAATGATAAAATGGTTTTGACTTGATCTTTATGTTGATATTATCTTTACCTGGTGTTTGGCTTGGGATCTTATTTAATGTAGGGATCTGCAAAGACTTGGAGAACTTCAGTCTGAACTGGCAGGAGTAGCTGACTTCTCTGCCACCTATCTGCGCTGTCAACTACTTCTCATCAAGGTTGGTTTAGATCCAATATCTTTATTATGATGATACTTGGAATGTACTTTAATGATCCAGTTGTGTTTTAATTCATTGTGGAAAAACTTGCTGTTCTTTGTCACCACTGAACAATGGAGAAATTAGGTACTCTGCAATTTGACTGCATTTGTCTCTAATTAAAGAAATATTAACTCATAGAAACTTTGAAGTTTTAGGAGAATACTTTCATCATTATAGAATTAGAACATGTTGGATAATCATTTTAATTAGAATTCTAAGGATTTTATTTATTTTACTTTTTAAAATTAAGTGTATTGGTACGTTTTAGATATACATAATGTTCACATTCATCAAGAATTTGTACCTGTTCATGATATATTGTGACCCTTTTTTCCCCCTTCCCCTACCCCCCCAACCCCTCTTCCCCTCCTTATTTACAAAAGTTTTGTTCCCATTTTTTCCTCCTTTTCTCTTTTTTCTTTTCCCTTTTTTCCTTTCTCCCTCCCCTCTTCCTCATTCCCCTTCCTATTTGAATATTTTCTTCTTATTATGCAATATTTATTGTACATTTTGGGCCTTCTTTACACCTTCAGTTTCTCACACCAGAAAAACAATGCAATATTTACACATGTGTTCAATTTATTTCACTTAAGAGTTTGGTCTCAAAGTGCATCCATTTACCTAGAAATGTCACAAGTTTATCCTTTATTATGGCAGATTAGTACTCCATTGTATAAAAAACCCCCACATCTTCTTTATCCATTCATCAGTTGATAGACATTTGGACTTTTTCTAAGATTTAGCTATTATTAACTGTGCCACTATAAATGTGGGTGTGCATATCATTGTGGTGTGATGCTTTTAATTCCTTGTGAAGATACCCAGAAGAGGAGTAGCTGCGTCAAATGGGACCTCCAATCCTAGTTTTTTTTTTTTTGCGGCACCGGGATTGAACTCACAACCTTGCGCCTGTCAAACAGGCGCTTAAGTCACTGAGCCAAACTCCTGGCCCTGGTTTTTTGAGGCAGGGTTGCACTGTGTAGCTCAGGCCTGCCTTGCGCTCGTGTTGTAGCCCAAGCTGGGCTCGAACTCACAACGCTCCTCCTACCTCAGCCTCCCGAGTGCTAGGATTAAAGGCGTGCACCACCACGCCTGGCCAATCCTAGTTTTTGAGGAATCTCCGCACTAATTTCTAGAGTGGTTATACCAGTCTGTACTCCCACCAACAGTGGAGAAGGGTTCCTTTCCCCCTACAGCCCCTTCAGCATTTGTTACTGATTTCTTGACAATAGCTTCTCTCTCTGGAGTGAGATGGAATCTCAGTGTTGTTTTAATTTGCACCTCTCAAATGACCAGTGGTATTGAGCATTTTTTTCGTGTATTTATTTGCTGTTTCTAAATCTTCATCTGAGACGTGTGTATTCATTTCAGATACCCATTTTTTTGGATTGAGTCTTTAAATTTAGGGGGCCTGATTTTTTTTGAGTTCTTTATATATTCTAGATAGTAGTCCTTTGTCTGAGGAACAGCTGACAAGCATTTTTTCCCCACACTTAGATTGTCTTTTCATTTTGTTGGTGGTTTCTCTTGTTGTACAAGAGCTTTTTAATAAGATGAGATCCCAGTTGTTGATTCTTTGTCATAGTTCCTGTGCTATCACGGTTTTGTTCATAAAGTCTTGGTCTACACCATTATCTTTAAATACTAATGACTGGATTTCTTAGGCTTACTATGAAAAAAAATGTAAACAATCTTACTAATAACTTTTAAAAATACCATGCAGTGAAATGATAAGTAAACCGCACTTTAAAAGTTAATTGCATCTGTTTCTTTTATTTTTTAAAATGTCTGTATTAGAAAATTTAAAATTGCTAGGTGTGGTGGCCCACACCTATAATCCCAGCACTTGGGAGGCTGAGATAGAAGGATGGCTGTGAATTCAAGGCCAGCCTGAGCTACATAGTGAGGCCCAGTTTCAAAAAAACAAATTAAAATTGCTCAGATGGTTTGTGTTATGTTTATATTAGAGTTAATCTAGGTATTCTGTAGAGTCATTCAATTATGTCTGTTATTAGGCAGGTCCTTGAAAATAAGAGTCATGCCGGTGTGGTGGTACATACCTGTAATCTCAGCCCTTGGGAGGCTGAAGCAGGAGGATTGCTGTGATTTGGAGGCTAGCATGGGCATAGTGGGTTCAAGGTCAGTCAGAAGTACATAGTGAGACCCTGTCTCAAAAAACAGACAGACAAAGAAAGAAAACATAAAAGTCAGCAGCAGAGGTTATATGAGAGTTGGGGTCATGTGTGGATTGGTGAGGAGAGAGATGGAAGGTAAAGTCTGTAGTTTTGAGGGAAAGATTGAGAAAAAGAGGAATTTAGGAAAGCTGCTTAATCTCTGGTTGGCTATGTTGGAAGATAATGGGGCTCTTCGAAGAACAGTAAGCATAGGATCAAAGGGAAAATAGCCACATTGAAGGAAGAAAGGTGACAGAGGTTAGTCCAGTGACTCTGGGAACAAGGAGGCCAGTGGCTTGCCTACACATTTGGGTGAGCCTTTCATGGCTCCTGTACTCTGCTTCCAAGCATCTGCGATACAGGGATTTTGGGCCAGGAATTGGATCAGCCAGGAGGCGTTCGTTTGGCCCAAAGTATTAGTCTCTTTGCTCTCCATGTGAGGTAGGTCTCACTTGGTTAAAAGAGTGAGTTCTGATATTGGCAGATTTTCAAAGCAAAATGAAAATACAAATCTCACATAATGTGTCAATCTTTGTGACCTGTACATCTTGCATCATTTGCTTGTACAGGCCTTGCAGGAAAAGCTGTGGAATGTGGCTGCCCCTTTGTATCTAAAGCAGAGTGATTTGGCTTCAGCTGCAGCAAAACAGGTAAGTTTACTGAGACTGTCTCCTCTCTCTCATGGGTCGCTGCCTAAGAATTACAGTCCATGGCAGTGCCACATGCCTTGCTATGGTTTCCTGCCTCTGCTGTGCCCTCTTCAAGTTATGGTAGAGGTTAGTAATAGGAAAAGCAGTATAGTTAGTGGACACAGCACTGACTTTGATGTCAACAATTCTACCTGAGATTTAGTCTCAAGTATACCTCTGATTTGCTGGGTGATACTGAGCAAGTTACTTAACCTCCCCTAGTTTTTCTGCCTTTGTCAAATGTGGCAGTTGAATTAGATAATTTACAAGATTCTTCTGTGTTTTAAAGTATTATCAGTTTATAGTCCAGATATACTATGCTCTCATGAATCTTCTGAAAATATACTTAACTCAGTTGGAGGCTTTTTTTGTATTTATAATTTGTGGTATCTCTTGCACGTTAAAAGAACCTTACATTTCTGCTTAGTTCATTAAGTGGTACTTGCTTTTGTTTGCCTTGAGCTCATTTCTTTCTAGCTTTGAGCAGTACCCCTTCATTTGTAAGTATTGGGACTTGGCGAACCTCTGTCTTCTAAATAGTGATTATGTATATGACCCAGTAGGAAGCAAATGATGGTTAACTGATTGTTTCATTGTGGTGTGTTAATGATTTCAAGTCCCTTTTCTTAACTAACCCTTATAGTAATTCCATTAGTCAGAAATAAGTATCAAGTCTATTTTACAGATGAAGTAGTTAGAGTTCAGCAAGGTTAAGTTCATAGAGTTCTAGCTATTAGAGTCAGAATTGATATGTGGAACCTGTTGTCTTTCTCCTGTACAACCCAGCCTTTCATCTGGTCTCAACTGCTGCTGAGATCTGATATGTGTACTGTTGTAGAGGAGTGGAGCTCAATGATTAGGACCAAAAATGGGCTGTGTTGGGAAGTTTGGGACCAAAGAGCAGTAGTTCGGAAGGAAAGGAGGAAGGTGATTACTATTGCTGTATACCAGACACTATGCTAAGCACTTTTTTTTTTTTTTGGGTGATACTGGGGATTGAATTCAGGGTGTTGTGCATGCTAGCACATGTACCACTGAGCTACATCCCCAGCCTTAAGTATAGATTTTTTTTTTTTTTTTTTTGGTCTTTTTGTGACAGGGTTTCAGTATATAGTTTAGGCTGGCCTTGAACTCACTTTGTAGCTCAGGCTGGCCTGGAACTCACAGCAATCTTCCTGACTCAGCCTCCTGAGTGCTGGGATGACAGGCTTGTGCCACCATGCCTAGCTATGTTAAGCTGGCCTTTTTGTGTCCCATTCGCTACTTGAAGTTGTATGATACAGGTGTTCTTTCTTCCTTATTTATAGATGGCAACAAGTATCATATAAGTAAATAGCTTGTCTTGCCATTTCTCTGACTGCAGAGCCTTCAAAGAAAGGCAGCCCCAGAGGGAAGGAGAAGCATCACATGGATGGAGTAATTGATTTGGATGGAATTGAGTAAGAGCTTAAGTTCCACTGGCCATGATCCTGGGTCACAGACATTGTTTTCTATAGCTACTCCTTCCCAGACTGTGCCCAAGGAAGTCTGTCTGGATGACTGACATACAGTGAATTGTTTCTGATGTTTAATTTTTGGAAGACTTTTCTTGGGAATTGGATTTCTGTACATGGTATGTACAGGTGGTCCTTGATTTACAGTAGCTCAGCTTAACAAGTTTTTTATTTTATACCTAGTAGCAATGCACATTCAGTAGAAAATCCAAAAGCCTTATTTTGGCTTTTCTTGGCCTAGTAATATGCAGCCCCCATGTGATCAGTAGGGTAAACTGCAGATACTCTGTAGCACTGTGGCTTCTTGGTAGATTAGGTGTATTAAATGCATTTTTGACTTACAATATTTAGAACATATAATGGTTTATTGAGACATAACCCCATCGTGAATTGGGGAGCATCTGGTATTCATTCGTTCCCACAAGACAGTGAGTTTTGTTTAGGGTAACGAACAGGATTTTGCAGTTTCATCAGTAGCTAATCTTTTGTATCTCACATAATCAGGGAAGATGCTTTTACTGCCAATGAAGTCTTCCTTTAGTTGACAAAATAATTTATTCTTTTTTCACAATACGTGCTATACTGGCCACTGTGTTCTGGCTTTCATGGAAGGCTTGCCCTCATGTTCTAGGGTGCACTTTTGCAACTTTTACTTGACCCAAACTTGCTCTGCTTTTTTTCCCTACCTTTAGTAGAACTTTACTACCATTAAAAAAAAAAAAACAAAAAAAAACAAAAAAGACATACTATCATGATTTCATGTGGTGTGTCGTTAAAAATCTTCATTCAGAATTAGGCATAGGGATTTTTCAAAAAATCTCACTTTAACTGAGTGGTTAAACCAATGGTGCACACCTGTAATCCCACTGCTTGGGAGGCTGAGGTAGGAAGATAGCCATGAATTCCATACCAGCCTGGGTTACATAGTGAGTTGAAGGCAAGCCTAAACTATTTAGCAAGACTCTGTCTCAAAAAATTAAAACAAAATGACTAAAAATTTCATTTCAGAGTCTTACCTAAGAAGATTGTAATTCTATACTGTTCAAAGGTAAGACACTGATATGTGTGCTTATTGTGAATTATCTTTTCCATATAGATCATGGAAGAGACCTACAAAATGGAGTTCATGTACAGTGGTGTGGAGAACAAACAGGTGGTGATAATACATCACATGAGGCTTCAGGCCAAAGCTTTGCAACTTATAGTAACTGCACGAACTACTCGAGGGTAAGTTGTAGTACTGGCCAGAAGGTCTGTCAGTGCATTCAGAGTTCTCACCAAAGCTAATAATACGTGATTGGAGATTTAGGAAAGATAAGCTAAGGGATGGACGGTCTATTCATTTTTTTTCCAGATACTCTATATTCTGTTCTTATATCAGAGTAGAACCTTGGAAATGCAGTTATGTCTCTCCCTTGCTAAAATCCCTCCAGTGGCTTTCCATTACCTGTAGTACAATTCAGGACTTCATGTGGCAACAAGGACATCTGTGTGGCCCTTCTTGATAGATTTCTTTCCTTTTTTTGCCAAAATGCTGGGGATTGAATCTAAGGCTTTGCACATAGTAGGCAAGAACTCTACCCACTGAGCTACATCCTCAGTTTTTTTTCTTCTTTTTTTGAGACAGGGTCTCACTATGCAGTTCAGGCTGGCCTTGAGCTCACTTTGTAGACCAGGCTGCTCTCAAACTTGAAATGATCCTCCTGCCTCAGCCTCCCAAGTGCTGAGATTACAGGCGTGTGCCACCATGCCTGGCTATCCTCAGCTTCTTGATAGATTTCTTTAAGAATTTAGTGCCAAGAATCAATTCTAGTCTTTGAAAGAGATCTAGTAAGCATTCTCTGAGGCAATAAAGGTAATTAGGAGGATACACTGTGAAGTCAGACATATCTTACTATTTTGTGGGAATAGGAAGGTGCTTATGATGACATCTACACTTTTTATTTTTAAAAAATTCTTTTTCAATTTAAATATAATTATAAAGATTAAAATACTGCAGTATATGTGATGATTCCCTGGTAATATACCCCTTTTCCCAAGCCATGTAAACATGTAAATTATAAATATGTGCATTAATGTTAATGGAATCATAGTATACAGTATTTTGCTATTCTGCCTTCTGTTTCTTCATCCCACAATATGATTTTCTTTTCTTTCCATATCATCATGTAAAGATATAATGTTTTTGACTTTTACTTGTGCTACATATTATTTTGTATTTTTCATTTTTATACATTCTTTTTTTTTTTTTTTTTTTTTTTTTTTTTTTTTTTTTTTTTTTTTTTTGTGGTACCAGGGATCGAACTCACAACCTCGTGCCTACCAGGCAGGCACTTAAGCCACTGAGCCAAACTCCCAGCCCTGGTTTTTTGGGACAGGTTTGCACTATGTAGCTCAGGCCGGCCTTGTGGTCACGTTGTAGCCAAAGCCAGCCTCAAACTCACGGCGCTCCTCCTACCTCAGCCTCCCAAGTGCTGGGATTAAAGGCATGCGCCACCATGCCCAGCTCTTATTTCTTTCTTGATTTTTTTTTTCTTTTGTTTTTACTGGATTGATTGGTTTCTTCGTTTCTTTTCTCTTACAAGGATTTAAAAGTTCTAATTCTAACCTAGTCAGATGAGAGCCAATAGATCATAGCTTTAAGGCTGCAGTGCCATCATAGTTCCTTGGCTTCAGACTGTGGCTTTGTCATTTGCAAACTTGGTGATCTTACACAAGTTACGTAACATTTCTTTTTCTCAGTTTATTTCCATATGGTAAAATGAGACAATAATAGTACCTGTCTTTCTCTCATAGGGTTATTGTAAGGATTATTGAATCAATATATGTGAAGCCCCTAAAATACACCTATCACATTTATTACAAACATTTAATGTTAGCTAATACCAGTTTTATGATTGTTATTATGCTTATATTTTTAATGAACATGTTATGATCACTTCTCCATTAAGATTTCAATGAAAGTTGGAAACTTAAGTGTGCTTTTGCTAATTTGATTGTCTTGTATTATTTAAATAATTTGGAATTTCATTTCATCTTATTATGTTTTTATAATATTTGAAGATTCTCTCAAAATATACACTAGTCTGGTACATTTATAAGATTAGATGAGCTCTATATAATTTTTTGTGGGGAGGCATACTGAGGATTGAACCCAGGGCCTTTGCACTGAGCTACGTCCTTCAGTCTTTTTCTGTTTTTTAATTTTTGGGATAGCATCTCACTGAGTCATTTATGGGGATCAGACTGAACTTGAACTTGTAATCCTCCTGTCTCATCAGCCAGGTTCCCAGAGCGCTGAAATTATAGGCATATGCCAGCATGCCTGGCCTAAGTTCTATTTAACTCCAATTTGTCTCTAACCCTGTTCTCATAATATCACAAGTGCCATTTAAAAATCCCTTATTCTGCTGGCTTGGGGCCCAGCATGCATGAGGCCCTGGGTTTGTTCTTGTATTTAAAAATCCCTTGTTCTAGGGCCGGGAGTTTGGCTCAGTGGCCTAAGCACCTGCCTGACAGGCATGAGGTTGTGAGTTCGATCCCCAGTACTGCCAAAAAAAAAAAAAAAACAAGCTGGGCGTGGTGGCACATGCTTTTAATCCCAGCACTCGGAGAGATTGAGGTAGGAGGAGCATTGTGAGTTCAAGGCCAGGTTGGGATACAACGCAAGTGCAAGGCTGGTCTGTGCTACATATACGACACTGCTTCAAATAACTAGGGTCGGGAGTTTGGCTCAGTGGCATAAGTGCCTGTCTGGCAGACTTGAGGTTGTGAGTTCGATCCCCAGTGCCACAAAAAAAAAAAAAAAAAAATTAAATTAAATAAAAAAAAAATCCCTTGTTCTAATTTATTTTTTGTAGTATAGTATAGTATAGTATTCTCATTTAGACTTTGCATTTCTGAAACTGACTTTCATTTGGTCTCATAAATGAAATATTTTCAGAGCTCTGAAAATATTGCTATCTTGTCTTTTCTTATTTAACAGGACAGTTAGGATGTCTGTTAATTGTTTTTTCCTTTGTGGACAGCTTATTTTTCTTGGGTCTAAAGTGTAAAAAATTTTTTCTCTTAAATTTTTACCAGAATATGTCTAAGCATGTGTTTTCTGTATTGTTGACTGTTTTTAGCTCACCTTTTTTCTATCATTTTTATTTTCACCTTTTCAATTTACTCTATCCAACTGATCTTCTGGATCTGTTTTCTTTTGTAATTTGAATTTTTTTTTGTTTTACTTTTAGTACCTATTTGCCATACATAATGGTCACATTCATATAGGGAATTTATACCTGCACATAATGTATCTTTTTTCTTTTCTTTTCTTTTCTTTTCTTTTTAAGTAGCATCTCTCTCTCTCTCTCTCTCTCTCTCTCTCTCTCTCTCACACACACACACACACACACACACACACACACACACAAAGATAGGGTCTCACTATGTAGTCCGGGCTGGCCTCGAACTCCTGGTGATCCTCCTGGCTTAGCCTCCTGAGTGCTGGGATTACAGGCATGTGCCACCACGCCCAGCTGTAATATATTTTATTTTGTTGTATTTATTTATTTTTTTGCGCCACCAGGGTTCGAACTCACAACCTCACACCTGCTGGACAGGCGCTTAAGCCACTGAGCCAAACTCCCGGCCCTAGTTTTTTGAGGCAGGGTTGCACTATGTAGCTCAGGTCTGCCTTGTGCTCGCGTTGTAGCCCAAGCTGGCCTCGAACTCACAGCGCTCCACCTATCTCAGCCTCCCGAGTGCTGAGATTAAAGGCGTGCGCCACCATGCCCTGCTGTAATATATTTTAATTCTTCTTTTTTTCCCCATTCCCCTCCTTTCCCTTCATCACTTCTTCCCCTTCCCATTTATAAAAGTATTGTTTCTGTTTGTTCTTTTCATTCTCTCTTATTTTAAAAATTCCTTTTCCCTTGTGTGCCTTCTCCTTCCCTCCTCCCTTTGTTCCCATTGTTCTCATTTGAATATGTTCTTCCTACTTCCCAGTATCTGTCCTCTGTTTTACTCCTTATTTATCCTATAGATTTCTCACAGAAGAGAAAGACAGCAATATTTAACTTGGGTGTCTGATTTATTTCACTTAAAATTATGGTCTAAAAGTTCATCCATTTACTTAAAGATGATTCAACTGGATCTTGCTTTATGGCAGATCAGTATTCTGTTTGTATAAACACCATTTTCTTTATCCATTCATTGGATGATGGACATTTGGGCTGTTTCCAAGATTTAGCTTTTATAAATTGTGCCGCTGTAAACATGGGTGTGCATATATCACTGCATTATGATGTTTTTAACCTTTTCAGGAAGATACCTAGACAAGGGGCACAGGTGGGTCAAATGGAACCTTTAGTTTTAGTTTTTTGAAGAATCTCCATACTGATTTCCATAGTGGTTATACCAGTTCACACTCCCACCAGTGGAGAAGGGTTTCTTTTCCCACAAACTTGCCAGCATTTGTGATTGATTGATTTCTTGATGATAGCCACTCTTTCTGGAATGAGATGGAATCTCAGTGTTGTTTTAATTTACATTTCTCGAATGACCAGTGGTGTTGAACATTTTTTCATATATTGCTGTTTGTATTTCTCCATCTGAGAAGTATCTATTCATTTCAGATGACTGATTTTGGATTGGGTCTTCAAATTTGGGAGGTCTGATTTTTTTTTTAAGTTCTTTATATATTCCAGATATTAGTCTTTTGTGTGAGGAATAACTGGTAAAAAGCTGGTACAGTTTTGGGGGTTGTCCTTCAATCTTTTTTTTTCTGTGCATTTTTTTGTTGTTTTTCTACTCTATATTCTGAGTAAATTCCTCAATACACTGTTTAATTTACCATTTTTGGTTTTTATCATTATTCATTCCACTACTCATTAACTGTTGAGTTTGATTTCATTATTTTTAATTTCAGTGTATGCTTTTCATTTGCATTTAGCATTTCTTTTATAATTTCTCTTGCTTTATCAATTGAGTAGTCTTTCAAGTCTCTTAACTAATTTATTTGTTTGTTTGTTTATTTATTTATTTATTTATTTATTTATTTTTGTGGTACCAGCGATTGAATTCACAACTTTGCACCTTCCAGGCAGGCACTTAAGCCCACTGAGCCAAACTCCCGGTCCTATTTTTTTCGAGGCAGGGTCACACTATGTATTTCAGGCCGGCCTTGCTCACGTTGTAGCCCAAGCTGGCCTTGAACTCACAACGCTCCACCTACCTCAGCCTCCCGAGTGCTGGTATTAAAGGCATGTGCCACTATGCCCAGCTTTGGTTATTTATTATAATACTGGGAATTGAATCCAGGTAGCTGAGGTTATAAAATGTACCACCACATCCAGCTTAGAATGTGTTTTTAAAAGCTTACTGTGCTTTCTTGCCTTTAGTTTATCATATTGAGGGCTGCTTGGTCTCCTTTATGGCCGCTGATTTTCTTTTCTAACGTTTAGTTATTTGCTGTTGTCATTGCATAATTAGAAATGAAAATCTAGACTGGTTTCAATTTGTAATTGGTGCTGACTTCCCAACAGTTACATGTCAATGTTTGATTTTGCCCATGAACATCACTCATTACTTTCTTTCTTCACTTTAAGGGAAAAATGGGGATTCTTATCGGTAGGGGTTGTGTGCTGTGACTTCATGGTTTGGAGAGAATTCCCAGATCATGTTGTATTTTACTGCTTGGAAGCTCTCCAAGGTGGGGCTTCATAAGCAGGCCAGAAAATGTCACTCTCAGACAAATTGCTTGTTTTTGTGACCTTGCTTGGCTGGAATTTTCCCTTTTTCAACCTTCTCACACCTGTTGTCTTTGGTAGATTAATCTTACTATCAAATTTCAGTTCCCTAGTTCCGGGAGTTTGGTTCAGCAGCTTACGTGCCTGCCTGACAGGCACAAGGTTGTGAGTTCAATCCCCGGTGCCTTAAAAAAAAAAAAAAAAATTTCAGTTCCCTTTCTGGTACTGTGTCACTTAAAATTTCAAGTGCTGCCTGTTTTGGGGAAAACAGTTCAATTGAATGTTGCTTGTGGAGTAGGTTTCCATCTGCCATTTTCTTTTTATTTATTGAACTAATGTTTATTAAAAATTGATGGTACCTGGAAACATAGTGAGGAATACAAAGTTCCTACTCACACACAGTGTACATTTTAGTAGAAAGCTAAAATAGGTTAAGAAACTTGATACTATTTACTTACATATTTTATGTAAAGAGTTCTTATCTGTTTTTACATGACTAGACCTTAATGATTCCAATGAGTAATACATTAATGAAAATATATGGGAAGGTATATGCAGACATTACATACAGTAGATAAAAAGAAAATGCACAAAACTGTAGAGACATTGGCCCAAAACACTTCCTGGATAATTTAAGTATGCATTTTTACTGAAAGGACACACTTTCTAGGTCTGTTCTCTGGAACTCTGACAGTGCCCACCATGTTAGGTGGTCATACCTCCTTAGAAAACATTATCTCTGAGTAAATTGCATCTAGACTGAAGGAAGTATAAAGAAACTAAAGTTTCCTGATATAGACCCCATAGTTGTAGGCTTCATTGAGTGCAGTGATCTTGGAACTGGATGTATCTATTGTGAGAACGCCAGAAGCTATGCCCACATTGTCACCTATGGGATGTGAGGCTTCTAAGCTAGAATGGTGTGACACTTGCCTGATGTGCATCTCATCTCATCTTGTACCTGAGCTGTCAGCTACAGGATCGAGCTCTGCAACAGCTCTGGAGACTGCTGCAAGGACTCTTGCAGAAAGGGGACTTGACACTGGGTTCCTTGGTGAGTCCAGTGACAAGTGTGGCCTGTGATGATCTTTGATTTTGAATGTTTCTTGAGCATGATGTGTCCTGTAGTGGTTTAATCAGGTCTTGGGATCCTGACAGATATTTCCCCTGGGTCCATTAGAAGTCCCCTATTTCTCTGTGGTATCATTTTTTTTTGTACTGGGAATCAAACTCAGGACCTTGTGCTTGCCAGGCAGGTACTGTGCTGCCGAGCTGTATCTCCAGCTGCGGTATCATTTTTGTAGTGTCATGTATGCATTCTTCTTTTCTGTAAGCTCAGGTTTCTGGGAAGTCTGGTCCTCACTCCTTAGTTCACAGATTTCATAAGCAAGTTACTTATTATATTATTTTGTATTTCTTTTGTACAGAGTTGACCCTTTATTTGGGATGTGTGAAAAATTTTTACAGGAAGTAGACTTTTTTCAGAGGTAAGTATTTAATAACTTTCCTGACATAATAACTTTGGGTTTTGCAGAGAATAACTTAACAGACACCAAGAGTGATCACATGATTTAGCTCTTGCCTTCAAGGTATCATCTGCATCATTGTGCTCTAATGTTCTTTAATGACATATGCATGTCTTTGAACTTCAAAATTAAATATTGAACTGAATGATAAAAACATTTGGAATTGTTTGGATTCAGAACTCAGCTTGGCCAAAAACAGTATTATCATGAAAACTTGCAGGACTTTTTTGTTCTGGTTTTTTTGAGACAGGGTCTCATAATGTAGTTCAGGCTGCCCTTGAACTTACTGTGTAGCCCAGGCTGATGTCAAACTGTCAGTGATCCTCCCCACTTAAGGCTCCTGAGTGCAAGCCGGGCGTGGTGGCGCATGCCTTTAATCCCAGCACTCGGGAGACTGAGGTAGGCGGAGCGTTGTGAGTTTGAGGACGGCTTGGGCTACAATGTGAGCGCAAGGCCGGCCTGAGCTACATAGTGCGACCCTGCCTCAAAAAAACAGGGCCAGGAGTTTGGCTCAGCAGCTTAAGTGCCTGTCTAGTAGGTGCGAGGCTGTGAGTTTGATCCCCGGTGCCAGAAAAAAAAAAAAAAAAAAAAGACTCCTGAGTGCAGAGATTATAGGTGTGCACCACCACGCCCTCTGCCCTTTAGTTGAAATATCATAACTTGTCAGTTTTTCATGGCTGTTCCTAAATGTGTGCATTTCTCTGCAATCTACAAATAATTATCCTATACTTCTGGGTGTATGTTTTATACTGTAGGAGAAATGATTTTTCAGAGTTTTGTAGGAAATGAGCCAATTAAAATATGTAGTAGAGTTGGAGAAATGGGAGTTCAGTTAGTTACCTGTGATGTGTTGACAGTATAGGAATGTTTTTTTTTTTGTTTTTTTTTTTTTTTTTTTTTTTTTTTTTTTTTTTTTTTTTTTTTTTTTTTTTTTTTTTTTTTTTTTTTGTCTTTTTGAGACAGGGTTTCACTATGCAGTTCAAACTGGCCTTGAACTCACTATGTAGCCCAGTCTGGCCTAGAACTTGCAGCGATCCTTCTGCCTCAGCTTCCCAAGTGCTTAGATTATAGGCATGCACCACCACCTCTGGTAGTATAGGATTTTAAAGGACTTAGTTAATCATTTCTTCTACATGTTGCCATTGTCCTCAATAATATGACCAAACCTGAGGTTTTTATGACACTGTATTTCTCCTTTTTTCCTTTGGTGATGATAGTTTCCTATAGGGCCTGGTTGCATTACCACCCTTTACCAGCAGAGGATGCTCTCTAGCAAAGGGCGTCATCCTTACTTGGTCCTATTAGATACTTAGATACTTGCTTGAAATGGGAAATACATTCAGTCTTTACTTTTAGATTGTTTAAAAGAGTTTATTTTTATACAGTTGGGTTGGAGAGTGTCTTAGTTACTTTTCTCTTGTTGCTGAGATAGAATACCTGATGCCTAAAATTAGGGAAGGAAAGGTTTATTTCCTACAGTTTTCAGGGGTTTCAGTCCGTACTTAGTTGGCTCCAAGGCAGTGTGGCATGGTGGGGCAGCCATTCATGGCCACCGCAACAGCAAGCGAACTGGCCAGAGAGAGAGAGGACACGCCTTCCTCTCACCCTTACACCATATGTCAGTTGTACCCCTTGTGGGGGTACAACACTCACATCACCAATCCCAGCGCCAGACCACAAACCAATCGCAAACGCCAGACTCAGCCCCATCCAAGATTACATGAGGCTTTGGGGGGACATAGGACCATAAACTATAACAAAGAGGTTTTTGGAAAAGTGACAACTCTAAGTTGCCAAAGTTCCTCACTTACTGTTCACTAGAACTACATATTCTTTACTTATTTAACCTGAGATTCTGAGCAGGTATCAATTCTGCAGTGAACTCTTTCTCACTGTCACCTTCCACAGAGCGGTGTATTGTGGGATCAGTCTGAGCTGGAAATGAGTTACTTAAGTTTTCTGAGCTCAGTGCGCCATCATCCTCTCTGAATCTCAGTGTTCATATTGCTTGAATGGAAACTCCATTAAAATAGTTCTTCTCCTTTGCTTACTATTCTGTCCCTGGTACCTGGAATAATGCTTGATATTTGATAGGTCATAAAAATATAGTTGTTAAGCAAATTAATAAATCTCTAAGAGGAAAATA
>RJWM01027829.1:0-26341 GCA_004363535.1 Dasyprocta punctata | reverse complement strand
TTTATACCAAAATAAACACCAAATAAGACAAAATGAAGCTTCATGTATAGACAATTTTAGAACCTAACAATAACTTGAAAAAAGACAAAAATAAACATTTCAATAAAGGCAAATATTCAGGTTTCAAAGGAACATTAGTCAAGAATATTATATACAACAAAGAAATCAATACACCTAAATAATCTATAAATATATATATAAGCACTTGCATATTTACACATATATAAAAGTGTGTACACACCCATTTTTATTTCAAGGAGAATTAAAGACTATATTTGCAAGTGTGAACATGTCTAAGGAAATAATTGAGAAGTGTCAACCCACTCAGACATTAACAGTAGGAGACTGTGCCCGATTTTAGACCTCAAAGGTAAGGGGTTAGCTTGGTGCCACTGCAGCCAGACTGGAGCTTGACCCACGGAAACAGCAGTGACAGTGACCCATGCAAATAGCTGTGCCAGAAGTTTCAGGAGTCAGCTTTGCAGCAAGCTACAGCACAGAGATGAGCAGCAAACACATTTGGGGTGGGAAAGATAGCAAATGGAAAATTGCAAGACAGCTAATCAATGATATCAAATGAAACACACATCACTTACTGTTCATTCATTGTTCTGTATTCCTAAATCTTTGGGAAATAGGCAATTCTATGGAATCCTAAATTTCTGATGCTTTACATAAAAACATATAATATTGTTTCAAGTGATTAGATATATAATCACTATAAAACTATAAATTACACATAATTTACATTCAAATGTTTACTTCTAGAAATATGTATATATATATATTTGATAATCTGGGTTTTTCCACAAGTGAACTTTTTAATAAACAGAAAAAATAAACCATTTTATTCTATAGAGAAAATTGAATAAATATTTTAAAATGCTTAAGTCTTGGATACAATACTAAATTATCTAGTATTAACACTTGTCTCACCAAATAACTCTAAATCTTCCTTTGCTTTATGTTTTCTTTTAAAACATATATTTTCATGCAATTTGATTTTGTGATAATATAGTACCTATGAAATTTAGTTTTAATTTTGCTTCTAAGAACTTTTTTTTATCTCTACCACTTTCCTTTCATCACAAGGATGACATTCATATCTACAGTACATTTACAGTGTATTTTATTTGAAAGAGTAAAAATTACTTTTAAACTGAAAATACTTCTTGAATTTCTGTTATAAATTTTAATTAATTTTATGTTCTTTTTTTAAAGGTTTACTCTTTCTGAGCCAAGTATTCTTGTATTTGTGGATAAGAAATAAATGATAAAGAGTTTTCCTATGCATAATCCCCTGTCTAAACATAAAAGATCTCACTATTAAAGTGGCCAACTTTCTGTTTAAGATTTTTTTCTTATCCATTAATATTAATAAGTCAAAAAGATAATTCCTACTTATAAATTCCAAGTGAGATATGAAAAATAACATTTCCATTCTTCAGAGTGAGGCAGAGCTCTAGGCAAATTGGTTAATCTTGAGCATGTCATAATTCATTTTATATGGAAGGCAGAAAAGTTTTGAAATATGTAATCTTTGTTTCTATAAAGATACCATTCATTGTTTAATCAGCCTTGTGTGTTTTGCATTTAATTTTTCTTGACTTAGGAATGATAAGTTTTCTTTTATGTAATAACATTTCAAACATATGCAGTGTCATAATTTAATTTTAGTCCACTGTTTAGCACTATCCAAGGGCTAGCAGTGTGTCTTTGTTTTTTACAAAACCCCTGTCCCAGTGTCAAAGACTCTAACCCTCAGTCCTCTTCCTTCTTTACGGTTAGCTAAGAGTCTTGCTTTCAGCCAGTTATGTGGAAGATAATCCTAAAAACTGCAGGGCTGGGTAGAATTTCTTTTTCTTCTTGCATTATGGGCAAAAAAGGAAGATGAAAGGCCTCTTGCTGGAAGAAATGTGATGTTCAACATCGCAACTGCTGGATTAACTTCTACTCTCTCCTGGTCCCAGCCATGTCAGAGCTCAGCAGCCCCTTGTGTATTGTTGCTTAATCCAGGCTTTGTGGTGAGAATTCCAGATGATATTTGTCTTCCAACTATACTACCTTGAAATCATACACACAAATCTCTGTCCCTTATGTATTTCTAGTTATATTGTGGGGATAGTAAACTATGACTTACTTTCTACAAATTCTCTATTTTTGTGTTCAATACATCTTAAGTAAATACATCATAACACATAATACATTACAGTGCATAATACATAACAGATCATAAGTAAATACATCATAAAAATATTTTCATTAATGTTTACCTTATGTCAGCTGTCAATTCTGCTTCATCTGTTGGCACTAGCGGTTTTTACCTTTTCTAAACATGAAAAATTTTGTTGTCTATCTGCTCTTTTATAAAAATGTATATATCCATAACTATAAGCTACCATTGTTACATGTTTTAGATCATGTTTTATGTCTATCATGTTGGTCTTTCCTTATGAGTCAATGAATTTTTCTCCTGATATTTGTTCTGTTGGATTTCTTTTTCACTTACTTCAATTGCAACATTTCTGTCTTCTGATGTATTTCGAATTTAAAGTAATTACCATGACATGAGAGAAGTTAAACTACTGTTATGGATTTAGGAAAAGGGTAAAATAGGTCAAGCTGAGAAAGCTTTTTCTCAGTTTTCATGCACATGTATTTTTATTAAGGAATAGTAAGCAATTGTAGTTCCAAATGATAGCTAAGTTCCCATGAGAAATTATTTCAATTATTTTAATAACAGAGATTCTTAATGATTTCTTATGAGCTTTACCTATGTTTTTAAACTGGTACCTCCAAAAGGTGCATGACTCCTTAATAATTGAGAGCTGAATTGAAGTATTTCTTCAGTGGGCAGAATTACATTCAATGTATAAATTCAATTTCCACAGAAGAACGACCAATGATGAGCAACTTGATGTTATACAGCACAGCCTTTGAACTGGGTGACATTGTATATGCAGTCATTCTACATTGGAAAATAATTAATGGAGGTTTCTAATTAGTTTCACTGATTAAAATTAACACTTTAGAAATGTGTAATCAGTCCCAGAATTATTTTTGTTGTTTGAAAAATTCCCTTATCCAAGGACTTCATATTTATATCCTTTTATTAAGTTATTTAATACTAAGAATTTGCTAAATTATTTAATACTCTGATGATATTTTAATGAATATTAATATATAGCATGAATCATATTTACCCTGTGAATTATATTTTGAAAGTAGGAGCAGAAAAAAACAACTAAGAATTAGTATCCTTTCTCATGATGGAGCAAACTGAAATGGAACAAAAATATTATTCCATATTTGGATTAAAGTCTAAGTGGTTTTAAAGTCTCTTAGAATTGTAACAATCATATCTCAGTAACTATTTGACCATTTGTCCCATACTTACTCTTAAAAGATTAAACTAAAAGCCATAAGATTGCATATGACCTAAAAGTGAGACATATTTTTTTCAATTTTCTAAAGTTTCCATGAGCACTAGCATTTAATAAATTGGAAAACCATATAGTTTCAGAAAGCATCTTTTACATGCCTAAAATTTAACTTGTGATCATTACCATTCTCTTTATCATTTTCTTCTATTTTAACATTAAATACAAAATAATTTCATCTCTAATCACACCACCAGGACAACACTTTGTGTATTTTAGCATATATCATTAGAATTTTTCCATTTCACATATTCAAATATTTATTTCACAAATTTATACCGCGTACATGTTCCAATGTTGGTCACCAACCAACTAAGGGAGGTTTCTGACAGTTTCTTCTCTTTTACTCTGATTTTGAAGAAGCATTTGTTAGATTTCCAGTTGTTATTTATCAGTATTAATTCTAAATATAACATAAATGAAATAAGATCTTAAACTATAACCTTGATCTTGACATCCATGATCAAAATGGAGTGGAGTGCGTGGAAGGTATTTTAAAAAATACTTTTAAAAGTATTTTCCTGTAGGGTTTCAGGAGATATTTTGTTGACTATGAGATAACTACATGGACATTTCTACATAGTGAGCTGACTTTACATTACTCTAGTAAGATAAAATAATTATAAACTTGTATGAAGGTGTAAAAACAGCCATAATGCAAAGACATTTTATGTACCCTTTAGTTAATTTGTTCTAAAAGTACTTATTTAGTTTACTCTAAAAGTAAACTCTTAACCAAATAGTGGTGAAATATCACAAGATTTTGACACCAATTGTCACCATAGGACCCTTTCTATTACCCTTTTACAGCTATGCCAACCTCTCTTTTTCCCTTGGTCTTCCATCTTCTGACAATATCTTTACTGGTTTTCATTTCTGAAGGACAGCTAAAATAGAGATAGAATTCGTGAATCACATTTATTTTTTAATTGTATTTTGCATTTGTGCAATTTCCTATGGCCTCCATTTTACCACATGAGAAAGCTGAAGCTATTTGAAATTTGATTTCCCTATAAGTAACTGATTTCTCTGTGGCTGCTTTCAAGATTTTTATTAGCTTTAGCATTCATAATTGCAATATGCTGTATCTTTGTATAAATTACATTGAATCTATGCATTTGAGATTTACTTAGTTTCTTAAACCTGTAGGTTAACATTTAATAAGTTTTGAGAAATTTTCAGCCATTTGTTGGTTCATTGTTTTATTTTTTTTCAGTTTTATTCCCTTTCTTTTTTCCTCAGACTTTGATTGCATAAATCTTTGCTTTTTTATTGCCTCAAAAGTCTCCAAACTATTTGTAGTCTAATTTCAGTTCTTCAAATTGTGTCAGTTTATTGATCTGTCCTCAAGTTTACTATTTCATCCTCTATCATCTTTATTCTACTACTGAATATATTCTTTTACTCTTTTCTTCAGCTCTACTATTACATTTGATTCCTTTTCATGAAGTCTATATTGGTTTTCTGGTTTCTGAAATGAAATGAAATCAAATTATCAATTATTACTGCTTGCACCAGTTAAAGGTGAACACCGCAGATCTAAATATGAAAACACAAAATTATTAGGTTTTAAAATCAAAATGAGGATCAGTAAATGTTTCTCAAACCTTTGGAGTCTCCTTAAGGACCTGAGGAAAGATTTGCCTCAGTTTAAACTGTTTTTGAGATGCCTATCTCTGGTAGCAGAGTTTGCTTCTATTTTAGTTCATTTACATGCATTAAATTAAATATTTAATGTTTTCATTATAAGTCTTCCTTATTATATATAAGATGTAATTCAGTTATTTACATACTTTAATTTTCAAAAAGCCCTAAAATAGATATTTTTATAGGAAAGAAATGAAAAGTGATATTTTCTATAACTTTCAAAACTGTCAAAGCCAAACAGATTCATGAGTAATCTAAGTTCATAAAATGATTAAGCAGTAAGACTTTTTTTTCATTTTTGTATGCATTTATAAATACCAGAAAAGGTCAAAATAAAAAATCAGGAAAGGGAAAAACATGGCATACTAATTATATACTATTTTAAGCATGATAGTGTTTTTCTCATAAGGATTATTTTCATGAAGATAATAAATTGGTATTTTATAGCTAGGAAATGTACGTAAATTGGTTTAGTACTTAACCCAGATGCTTGACTTCAAGAACATTAAAAAAAATAATTATTATGTACTAGATCTTCACAATGGAAATGCAATTTACATTTTAAAATCTGAAGTATTTCATTAACACATACATATTTGTCTTGTTTCAGATTAACAAAATTTATTAAATGTTAAGTTGAATCACAGTGCTAGCTTGTTGTGGCATAGTGAATTACTTTTTTCCTCTAATTGCACCGTTTTATAGTGGCATTTGCTAGAGAAACTCTATGAAGTGTTAATAAAAATAATAGTCTCATCCATCTCAAAATAAGCAATTGAAGGGTATAATTTAAAATATTAAGAAACTTTCTTCTAACCTCTTTTACAAACAATAGAAAGAAATGATAGCTTCCCTTAGGCAGAAAATGCTATACAACATTCAGATTTTCAGACTACTAATTCTTCTCATTCTTCTTGCAATTTTACAGTTAAGTTTGCTTCATTAGAGAAAAACCAATTTCATTAAATCCATTTACTCTGAGACATGAGTATGACAATGATTCAAGCACATTAATAATTTAAAATTCAATGACTGCCAACATAACTAAACATTTCCAACTGTTCTGGTAAAGGTTAGAGAGAAATGTTTGCCTTGCTCTGTCAATCCTCTCTTTTACCCAGAAGTTAATTTATGGAGTAAAATATTAATGCTCAAGACCTAGTCTTCCACTTTATGAAAGATAATATTCGGATCATAAAATAGATTCACATTTTGTTTTCTTACATATTGGAGAGTCCTGATAGGAACATTTTACTAATTTTTCTTTTCTGTCATTTATGAATTATAAGCATTTGTTACATCACTCAATATTTTTTGTACATATAAAGTATATTGCACATGTTTTTGTTCTGTTTCCTAATGTAATACATTTTGGTATTTTTCAACTTATATTCCTTTTTCTTGCTGAGTAGTGTTCCACTGGATAGGTCTATTACAGTTCACCCATTCATTTATGAAAGGATACATGAGTTGTTTTCAATGATGCTGTATAACACTATGATGCATAATACCATACATGATTCTTTATGCATGTAAATTTGCATTCATAGTAGTATTACCTAGGAATCAAACTTTTAGCTCATATATCAATTTTAGGTTTGACTTTACTATCAAGTTTTATCTATGACTATTCACATAAAATGCCCATCCTTAATAGCATGGAATATTGCCATTTTAAAATATTTGAAATAGGTGTGTAGAGCTATTTGAAATAAGTATCTGTGATTTCAATGTGCATGACACCTATGAACAGTGCTGAGATATTTTCACATACTTATTTCCCACCTTTATATCATCTTTATTAAAATGTTTCATAACATTGAAGCTAATCCATTTTTTAAATTCTAAATTTTCTTATTATGTACGTCTTATATAAATAGAATTGCATGATAGGTCTTTTTATGACAGCTAACTTCAATGAGCATACTGTTCCTGAAGCTAATGTCGTAGTACGCTTTAGTACATTATCTTTTTACTGCTGACTACCATTTCACTGTGAAGGATGCACTGAACAGTGCTTTCTAGGCAAACAAAATCAAGAAGTTCTAAATATGGAAGTAGACTTATTTTAAAATATTAGAGTATGTGATTAGGGAGGTTGAGAATTCCCATGAGATAGAGACCTAGGAAAAGGAGAAGGCAGAAGCCTAAGCTACAGATTTCAGTCTGTTGTGGAGAGCTTAGAACCAGGAGTGTGTGGGACAGGAGAAAATGTATGTCCTGTGTCACAGAATCAGGCAGAATTAGTTTAACCTTTCTTTCTATATTTGCTTTATTCCAGTTTTAATGGACTAGGTGATAGCCACACACATTAAGGAAGGCTATCTGATTTATCCATTCCAATAATTTAAATGCAAATTTGCCCAGAAACCTCTCACAGACACAGACAGACAGAAATACTGCTTAGTCGATTTGACAAGTAAATTTAATCATCACCCAAAGTACAACACATTTTATTTATCCATTCACAACTTTATGAGCATTTAGTTTGATTTTACTGCTAGCTAAAATGGAGAAAGCCACTATGAACATTCGGATTTGAGAGGTCGTGTGGATATGTCTTTTTATCCCTAGGATATACTTCTAGGAGAGCAATTGATAGGTTTTATGGCACTTTGAACTTTGAGAAACTGCCAGGTTATTTCCCAAAGTGGCTGTAACATTTTCATCCCAACAAACAACATGAGTTCTCCACTTTTTCACATCATAAATAATCGTCAACCTCTATCTCTTTGCTTACAACCATCTTAGAGTACATGAAGTGATATCTCATTGTGATCAAAATCACTTTCATGATGATTAATTATGCTGAACGTCTTAAATTTTACCATTGGCCATTTGTTTATCATCTTTGGGTTAATGTTTATTTAAATTGTTTGCCTATTTTTTAATTGAGCTGTTTGCCATTTGTTTTGGGGTTGGGATGATTCTTTCTCTTTTTAGATTGGAACTTTCTCCACTCCATTCATAGGAAGATTTGTGGTTTACAGCATTTTGCTTTAGCATTTGGATTCCATCTTCTCACTCTATCATGACCTCTATTGTTTCTGAAGAGGAGTCAACTGTTAATTTTATTCAAGTTCCCTCATAATTGATGATTAATTATTATCCTGTGCTTTCTGGTTTCTTTGTATCTTTGCTTCCAATACTTTAAATATGTGTCTGGCTGTGGATTTCTTCATTTTTACTGCACTTCCAATTTTTTGCCATCCTTTGATGTATAAATTAATAATTTTCACCAAATTTTATGTTTTTCATTATTCTTACTGTGAATACTTTTCTGCCTCCCCCCCTTCTCTTCTCTGAGAACTTTATATATGTTTTTCTTCTTTCTTTTTTGCCTCTGTTCCTTAAATCATGCAGATTCTGCTAGGCTTTGTTCTACTAGTAGATCCAGAAGAATTTTCAAAGTGTGGTCTGTTCTTGACCCTAGGGCTGGAAGTTGAACTGTAACTCTCCAACAAATAGCTGAGCTTTAAAAATTCCAATCTGAGTTTCATAATTTTAATCTACCTTTACATTGACTAATTCTTGCATCACTTCAACTCTATAGTGTGAAATTCCTTTGTTAAATGCTTCGTTGTAATTATTGTACTTTCCAACTCTAAAGTTTCTATTTCCTTTTTTAAGATCTTTTTTACTTTTCTTCTCTTTTTAATGAGACATGGACACCATTTAGCCTTTAACTTACTACAGATCACTTCCTTTAGTTCTTTCCATGTGGCTTAAAATGACTGCTTTGAAGTCTTTGCTTAGTTTTAACACCTGAGCCCTTCCTTGCATAATTTCTACTGCCTGCATTTTCCCCTCTGAATAGGTCTCACTTTTATTTTGCTTTGAATTTCTCATAATTTTGCTAAAGCAGGATATTTTAGACATTATTTACAGCAAAACTGGATACTAATGCCCCACCCAGGTGATGTTGTTTGGTTCATATTTTTGTGATTTAGATGGAGTGTTTTACTGATTTGCATTCCCTTTAATGTAGAGCTTTTGATGTTCTGCTCAGGGTGGTGCCTTAGATGCCTGCACACTTACCCCTAGAAAGCCAGTGACTTTAACGCTGTCCTTCCTCTTCCATAGTTTATTAACCCTGATCTCACTGGCTACTGTCTGCCTCTGCTGGTATCACATCATTGAAAAACTCCCTTAAATAACAGTTTGTTTTCCTACTGTTTTTGACCATGTTCCCCATTCTTATCCAATTAAATTTGGCACATTCCTGGAGTTAATTTTGAGGCCAGGAGTTGTTGTTTAGCTTGTTCCTCTTGTCACTTTGCTTAGCTACATCTTTTGAACTAACTGGCTTATCGTTCAGCTTGATGCTGTTTTGGAGCTACCAAGCATCTCTTATTTGTTTACCACTAAAATCCTCCATGAGTTTTGAGGCTGATCTTAGGCGTGCGATTCCATACTCTTCTCTCAAGAATAATCCGTTCCTTTGGAGATAACATTGATTTTCTCTCTTTTTATAACCTGTTTCTCCTCCTGGGAAAACTTCATTGAAAATGTTTCAGACATAAGACAGGAGACAGTGATTTAATAGGCACGGACTCTGGTGTTTTACATGCAGAGTTTCCATGGGGCCTGTATCCTCTTGTCTTCGACTTCCTCTTCTGTTGTGGAATCACCACCCGATACATGTGATGGGGAAGGGCAGCTCATGACCCCAGCATTCTCCCTCATCTGCATTTGGTTTAGTCTCCACTTTGCTAGTGGGATTTAATGAGAATGATGTCATTGACTTTTGTTGCAATTAAGGTAGAGAACATGGTCTATCCATCCTGAAGGAGCACTTTATGCCTTCCTTATGGGTTTCCTGTTTGCACCTTCTCGTCCACTATTAATGCATTCATTGACTTCATCTTTCTATTTTTTCTCCATGCCTCTGGTGCCTTACCTATATATACACTGTTCTATTTAGTGTAAAAAAGTGACCAGAATCAGACAGAGATAAGTAAGCCAAGGATTTGATGCAAACAGAGATTAATACGATCTCACCTGAGTGCACTTTATTTAGTTCAACCTTACCAACTTCCCAAGAAACATCCAATTTTTAAATATTCTCTTACCCCAAAACTATTTTTTTGCAATTTATCATAAGGTTTTTGAGATCTTTGTGGCTTCTTTTATTGGCGAGTTCATCCCTTACAGATGCTGCAGAATTTTTCACTAGCAAAGTTTTATTGTAGTAGTAGTAACAGTAGCAGTGCGGTATGTATATGTGTGTGTGGTGTTGGTATCAAACCCAATGGGCATGTGAGGCAAGCACTCTACAACTGTGCTATATTCCCAGCCCTCAACCAGTAACTTTTGTTGCATCCAATAATAAAAAGTTTGCAGCTCATATTACTTATGCCTTCTTTAAAATATCTTTTGTTGAAATGAGAGAAGAGAAAAATAGAACGAGATAGGCACAAAAGATCATTTTTCATCAAACCTGAAACATGAAGAATCTGCTCCAAGACTCTAAATTTTAAGTTTCATGTCATGCATCCAAGTCAGTATAATGCCCTGTGGTAAAAACTACCTAATGTTATGCACATGAACCGACTCCCCACAGTGAGTACAATCGTGTTGTACCATGAGTATGTGTTAATAAAACCAGAAGTAACCACCTAATATCTGTTATGTAACGCTGTAAGATATTGAAGATCTTAATCTAAGGGAAGGCTTGTCAGAGTGGTCCAGCTTGTTTATTTCTTCACATAAATGTATTTAGGACTATTATTATTATTATTTCAATTTTTTTATGTAAGGGTCATACTTTCAGCTGTAGGCTTTGCTATTGAAATCTCCAGCCCCACTCCCTTTCTCTTTTTCTCTCTATGTATTGTGGACTGAACCTAGGCCCTCGACACTGAGCAACATTCCAAGCCCCTTGTCACTTCTCTTTAAAATTTTGAGCCATTATCTCAAAGTCGCTATGTTACCCAGGGTTGACTTGAACTTGCAATCTTCCTAGCTCAGCTTTCCAGAAAGTTGGGTTGGGATAAATATGTGTCACCATGCCTAGCTTTCTTCACCCTACTATTTACAACTTCTTTACTATATAAATAAAAAAACATTGAGCGATTGATTAAAATTTAGCTATATATTTCTCAAAATGAATTTGGCATAAGCTTCATTTTATTGGATAACATATTTATGTGAAGTTACAAATTTAAGATTTGAATACATTATCAGTTCACTTCCTCTTGTTTAGCCTTGCTCATTAATTTCATCCTGCATGGAAAAGCTGTTATTCATATGTCTAAGTCATTTGATATGAGGTTTCTATAATTTCCTTAAAAGTGTCATTTTTCTTTTCTCCACCAATTTACATGACTCCTCTTTTAGTGATGTATTCAACCACAGACCTACCAGCCTTTCTTTGTCTTCTAATAACTATGTACTAACAATTTACTATATCATTAAACAAAACCTAGTTAAATTCAAATCCCCAAACCAAGATGATTTTTTAAAGGGTGTCATCACTTGGTAGGGTTGAATTTATGTTTTGAACTGATGCTGACTTTTAGAAAACTTCAGTGAGCGAAAGGACTCAAATTTCCTTTGTAAAATTGCTGGGTGGATACTGAGTAAAAACTAATCCAAAACGGTATAAGCATGTTTTGTTAAATCATTTTGATATGCCAGCTCATACAGTCTTCAAGTCAATTCGGTCATAATATGAAATTCTGTCTTGACAATGTTACTTTGGGTTTTCAGTGATATTTCAAGAAAATCTCAGTTAACATTTGATCTACCTCCATTACTTTGCACTATTGTTCCACAGTCTATCATCGTTAAAAGGTAATAAGCCTCGTCCTATCTTAAATTCAAACTGTGGAGGCAAATGCAGGATGCAGCTAAGGTTGTATTTCAGATGCTAAGACTTAAATGAACCTAATAAAAAAATAAATGACACCTGAGTCATTAAGTCATTTATTTCAAGCTAAAAGAAATTTATACCGGGTAATGCTGATCAACTGTCAAAAAAGCTAAAAGCTCCTTCTTATGCCTATTTTCTAAATTGAAATTTATAACTGAAATGATTCCATGCTATTCTCAGTTCACAAATCAGAAATGAGACAGTGAAGAGCTTTCATATGTATTTATGAATGAGTGTTCAAATGATTTATTTCTTTTCCTCCTTCTCTGTATAATTTGTATTAAGGTAATAATTGATGTAACTTAACCACTTTAAAGGGGACCAATCATTTGATGTCTGTAAGTGCACTCAAAATGTGGTTACTACCACTTGTGTCTAGTTCTAAAACATATTCATCGTCAGTCTCCAAAACAACTCTTCTCTCATTAAACACTTGATTCTGTTCTGTAACACCTCCAAGCCCTGGAGACCAAAATTCTATGTGCCTTACCTATGGATTTATTTTCTCTACATACTATGTATAGACTTTCAGGGTATATAATTTTTGTGACTGTTGCTTCAGTAAGTATACTTCATGTGACAATCCATACTGAAGCATGTAATGGTATTTCACTCTTTAGGTCTTTCTAATACTCTGCTGCAGGAATATACTTGATTTTTTCATGCCATCGTCCCATGATAGGCATTTAATCTATTAACACATTCAACTATTTTGAACAATGCTGCTGTGAACCTGTGAGTGTATGTGTCCATTTGAATATATGTTTTTATTTATTTTGGATAATATATCTATGTGCTTAATTATTGATTATATAATAATTCTATGTTCAATTTTTTAAGAGTTGTATATGAGAGTTCTCCACAGAATAGAACAAGTTTTTTGAAGAGCTGCATATTAGAGTTCTCCAGAACCTTCTCTACTTTATTTATAGTATTATATATTATATTATTATATTATATACAATTATATTTTATATACAATTATATATAAAATACATAAATATTCTAATTACATGTTATGTATATAATATATAGACAGAATATTCAGAAACATATTTATTACATGGGAGTAGCTCACAAGATTCTAGATGTTGAAAAGCCCAAAGATCGCCATCTGTAATCCAGAGGCCCAGGACACCTCATAGTCTAATTTCAGTCCAAACCTCAAGGTTTCAGAGTGAGGAAGACAGTGCTCAAAGTCTCAAGCCATGGCTGAAGATCCAAAAATCAGGAGTGACCAGTTCCCTGGGCAGGAAAAATAAATGTCCCAGATTAACTAAACAGGTAAAATTTGCTATTTCTTACTTTTTGTTCCCCATGGACTTCAGTAGATTGGATGATGTTCACCTCCAACAGGGAGTGTAAACTTTACTTCACCTATAAATGCAAATGCTAATATCTTTTGAAAACGTTTTCATAGACACAGGACTACATCATGTTTTATCAGCCTTTTGGACATCCCTTAACCTAATGAAGGTTGACCAGCCCAAAGTGACAAACTACTAGCCACTGCAGCTGAACCTTTGCGCAGTCTCACTGGCAATGTGGGAGGATTCTGGTATCTCCACATCCTGCAATTTCTATTCATTTTTATTTGTCTTATTACCATGTGGATCTGATTTTATCTACTAATGAATATGAAAGGTTGATAGTATGCAAAGCAAATACATTGACTTTATAAGATTCTGGAGACAGGGAAGTCTGAGAGCACCAAGCTAGCACCTGGTGAGGGTTTTTTTGCTGTTATCACGTGATGGGAGATGGAAGAGTAACCAGGACATGAGAAAGAGACTGATGATATAGGGGCCCACTTTTATAACAAGTCTTCTTCATAATAACTATCCCAATTTCATAATTCATAACTCTTTCCCTTGAAATGATATTAATTCATTCATGAAAGCAGGGACATCATGATCTAACCAATTAAAAGACACCCATTTTTAAAACTGTCACATTGGACATTAAATTTCAACAGAAGTTTTTGAGAAGACATTCTAGCCATACCACCATCCTCATGTACAGATAGTTTGGATTTGCATTTCCTTAATTTCCAAATGACATTGAACATCTTTTCATTTGCTGATTAATTTACACCTTTGGAAACATCTGCTGAGGTTCTTTAGCCATTATTAATTTGGTGATTTGCATTTACACTGTTGAGTTGTAAGAGTTTTCTTTTTGTATGTATTTTGAACATTAGACTTTTATTAAATGTATGATAAAAGTGTACTTTATTTTTAAGCTTTCTTCTCATTTTCTTAATACCACTCTTGGGTATACAAAAATTTTAAACTTTCATGAAATTAAATTTATACATTTTGTTCAAGCATTTAGCATGAAAGTTCATTGTCTTATGCAACATGAATAATAATTATGCCTATGTTTCCATGAAATAAGTTTATGGTTGTTTCTTAAGTTTAGAATCTCAAAAATTGATTATGTAATATTTTACATGGAATAAAGTAGTGATTCAAATTCAATCTTTTATCCATTATTCTTTTGTTGTGTTTTGTTTTTTCATCTTTTTGAGGCAGGGTTTTACTATGCAGTTCAGGCTGGCCTGGAACTCACTTTGTAGCCCAGGTTGGCCTCAAAGTGGAAGTGATCCTTTAGCTTCAACTTCCCCAGTGCACCATCATGGCCAGCCCCCACTAGTCTTTAGATAACTTATTGAAATGTCTTTTTTCTATACTGAATAGATTTCGAGTCCTTTGCAAAAGACAACTGGCTACAGGGGTGTAGATTTACTACTCAAATTCTTAATTGTATTCCATCGAACATGTGTACGCATACGCTAATGAAGCTTTTGGTTTCATTGATTTTTGCTATTGACTGTCTAAAATTTTTGCACCTTTTTCTACACTAATTATTAATTTTCTTCTACAGCATGAATTTAGTTTATCTTTTTTAATTATAATATTGATTTCAGATGTCTCATTTTTGAATTATTGTTAGTATAAATTTTCATCAGATCACCTCTTTATTTAAAATGATAAATTGCGGTATGTTTTTATTTAATTGGCCTCTTAACTACTTTCTAATTTCCATTAATATTTTTCTTTTATCATTTGTTTTGTTTACTTTCCACATACTTTGTGAACTTTCCATTTTTCTTTATTTTATGGACTTCTAACTTATTCTATTGCAATGACAAAAGATAATTTTCATGATATCAATCCTTTCAAACTTACTGAAATTTGTCTATGTAGAGTATCCTAGAGAATATTCTAGTGCATTTAGTATAAAAGTGTGTTCTAATGCTGGACGAAGTGCTTGCAGGTCTTAGGTCCAATCAGTTTGGAGGAGTTGTTATTTTCATGTGGTATATTTTCCTGTTAATCTTTTTTCTGGTTGTTCTATCAGTTATTCAGGGTATGGCATTAAATTCTCCAACTATTATCTTCAAATTATTTTCCCTTCAGTTGTCAATATTTGCTTTATATATCATTTAATCCTTTCTTCAATGTTTATGTGTTTAAATTTTTGCTCTTCCTCATACACTGACTACTTCATCAACATATTCATATTGAAAAACATTTTTACTCAAAATCTCTGTGAGTTGAGTATAGACTCTCAGCTCTATGTCATTTGCTATTGCAGAAAACTTTAAAATTTTTTTTCTTTTCCAATGTATTTGTGTTATTAAGTAATTCTTTTGTAGGCAAAATGTAGACCCCTTTTTTGTACTTTTTCAATTCATTTTTTAAATTTCCATTTTTGATTGGAGTGTTTATTTAAATATAATTAGCTTAAGGAAAGATTTCTGCTATTTTGCTATTTGCTTCCTTTCTATCATAATTTTAAATTTACAATTTATATTATGATCGCTTTCTTTTGTGTTTATTTTTTAAAGAGTGTCCCTGTTTATTTCTTCTAAAGTTTTTTTTTTTTTGCATTTTACAAACATTTTCTTTGTGGTTACCATAGTGATTACAATTAATACCCTCAATTTAAATTTATAAGTATTTCATTTGAATTTGTATCAACTTAGCTTTATTAAAACACAGAAATTTTGCCTATAAAGTTTCCTTCCCTTAGACTTGTCTTCACAAATTGCATTTTTACATTGCATACTTTTTAAAATTTATTATAAATAAAAATAACTGCAAAACAAAATATAATTATATTTTTGTTCAAAAGAAGTTTATATATTTACCATTAAAAAGAAAGATCTTTGCTTTTTCCTAGGCCTGCAAAATAATTTCCACTAGTATCTTTTAGTTAAGTCTTGTTGGCTCCCAGTTTTATCTCTTACAGAGCAAGTATCTGAGAAGTAAATGCTTTCAGCTTATGTTTATTTGAAAAAAGTTAAGTTTCTTCTTCACTTAAGAGCGAGAGTATTTGCATGTAGGATTCTTGTTTGAGAGGTTTTCAATTTTATTCTTCTTTCTTTTTCCAATCTTTCGTAATATCATCCCACTGCCTTCAGTCTTGAGAAAAACTGTTCATAATCTTCTCAGGAATTTCTTTTATGCAATGTTTCATTTTACTTTTGTTGCTTTCATGATTCTTTGCCTTTGGCTTTTGGTACTTCGATTTATCTATAAATAAACAAGGTGTCTTAGTGCAGATTTCCTTGCATATATTTTTCTGGGATATGTTGCAACTCTTAAATGCATACATTTCTGGGGGCTTTAGAATCAAATTTATGAAGTTGTTATCACTTGTTTCAAAGACTCTGTTTATTCAAATGGGTTCTCCTAGGATTACATGTATACAATATCAATGTAATATATAAAAATATATATACATGTATGAATATGTGTATATCATATGTGTAAATACAATATATGTAAACATGCATATAAATATGCACACATGTACATAAGTATATACATGTATAGAGTATCTATGTCAATATATATGTATATGTACATGTAAACATGCATAAATATATATGTGCATGCAATAGCTTTGTAAGTATACAGATATATATAATTTATATATTTATATGTGGATTTATATGGTTTTCTTAGGTTCTGTTAATTTTTCTTCATATTTATTTTCTTTCTGCTTCTCAGAAAAGACAATTCCAATTGACTTATCTAACTTTACACTTTCTACTACCTATTCAAAACTCTAAAATCTCTACTGAGAGTTTTATTTCAGTTACCACAATCTTAAACTCCGAAGTTTTCTATATTGCTTTGGTTTCCTGTATTTATTCATGCTTTTTGATGACTACTCTAAATACATTTAAACAGTTGATTTAGTGTCCATTTATATTGTTTATAGGTTGTGCTTTGGAAAAGTGTATCTTAATTTCCTATAAAAATGAGCCATACTTATTTAGTTTATTAAATACAAGCAGTTTTCATGGATGATAGCTATCCTTTCCATTCCAACCTTCGAGTGGTAGTTGATTATGACAGGCTACTTATTTTTTCTGACCGAAAGGTCAGGCAGTGTTTCCTTCTGATATCTAGTAGTAAGATCTTATGAAGAAAAATTAATGTTCATGGATTTGAGATAAAGGATCACAATGAGTCTTTTGTTAACCCCTTAAATTTCATACATTAGATAATACATTGGCTTCTTTATTTCTGTGTATGTATGTACTGTTTTAATGAGTATAATATAAAAGTTGGTGGCTATTCTTTCCTAAATATGTAAGAACTCTTTAATATAAGCCCTTCTTGAAAAAGTGAGGGAAGTTGAATATACTGTCAAATTTCTGGAAGGATAGTAGAAAATATGCTTAATATAAAAGCAAAGTAGCCTACAAAATCCTATATTTTATACAAGAAAGGAACTATAAAAAGTGTTCCTATTATCACTTCCTGATCATAGATTTAATAATAAAGTCTTGTTCTTTAGTCTCAGATCTAAAAGGTGTTAATGCCTTTATTTTATGTCAACAGGAATAATAGCATCAATCAAAATTTTTCTATTGCAGAATATAGAAACTAAGAAATAATATAACAATAAGAAAGAGTATTTATAAATCATCTTCACAAGGGATCTAGTCCAGTGGACACATCATCTTGTGATTTATAGCATAGCAATAACACAGTATCTGTACTTCCACTTAGAGATGAGGCAACTAAGCTAGAGAAATGCTAAGGTGTAGATAGTGTCACATGTTCTGTAAATGGTAGAATTGAGATTTGCTTAAGCCTATATTCATTACATAATCTATAATTTTCCACTACATGTATTATATATGTAATTACTACTTACATACAATTAATTACTCTGGATTATGTAAGGAATGATAAGAAAGTTAGACTGAAATTTTGCTTATTTACTCTGACTTTTACATAGTTGTTGATTTCCCCAAATTGTCTTATGTACCTTTTAAGATCTTTTAACCATTAATTAAAAATAACTTTCTATTAAGCTTTTTTGAATACAAAGTGTGCAACATTTAGTTACTCCTAAAAGACAGTGAAATATTAACCTAAGAAGAGTGTGGGAGCAGGAGGTTGTATTTCCAGTTATTCTCAAGGCTAAGAGAAGATGATTGTTTGGGTACTGGAATTTGAAACAAGCCTGGGAAACATAGATGTAGGAGTGCGGAGGTTAGGGGAAAATAGAGGCTTTTTATTATTTTGCTTTAGAACAGTTAATGGCATACTAAAACAAATACATTTTAAATCTGGTGTTTTAGGTAACAAAAGACTAACACTTCATCATTGTCTTATGAAAAAGAGACAAGAACAAAATGGATAACCTTTTCATGATCAATACCTTTGCAAAATATTAATTTTCCCTTAAAATCCATAAATCATGTAAACAGAATGAATTATGCTATTGCTTCTACCATCCATCTACTTAATGTTATAGCCCCTTTTCATGTGTGAATCATTTTAGATGATTTGCAATGTATCTCCCACATATATTAAATAAGACAAAAAAGTTTTATATCACCCACAACATATTAATTATATCAATTTAGCAACAGATTCAGAGCACACTGCCAGACAAAGCAAATATAGAAAAGCATTGTGTTAGCTAGCACTAATAGCATTCAAAAAGAGGATTGTTTATAGAGACATTATTTCATTCTTCTATCAAAACCCAAGACTAATTTATAATGCAGATATTCTATGTAACATTATATAGTTTTATTTTTAAATTTATGTAATTTTTTGTTAGAGAGTTTTTATAGAAATTTACCTCAAGGAATTATTTCATGTTAAAATGTTTTCCAATTGTTAAACTGGAGCTTTAAAAATAACTTAATCAAATTTAAGCAGAAATATACATGTGACATTATTAACCTTGAAGAAAATTGTAGGTAAGTAAGAAATATAATTTAAGACTGTCAGGGGTCAGTAAAAAAGCAGGAGTCAGCACAAATGACATAAAGAGGTTATTCACAGAGATAATAACAGAAAACTACCCAACCATGGGAAAAGGACCTGACATATAGGACTCCAACTAGCCATAACCAAAATAAATCTACACCCAGATGTATAATAATCAATATCCCAGAAATTCAGCACCACATCAGACTAATAAAGGCTGAGGAAAGCAGATCACCTATAAAGAAAAACACATCTGAATCCTGGCAGACTTCTTAACCATTGAGTCAAAAAGCTTGAAGTGAAGTGTTTCAAGTTCTGAAAGAAAACAGCTTTCAACCAAGCTTGAAGTACCCTAAAAATCTTTGTTTCAAAATTAATGGAGAAATTAGATATTTTCTTGATAGAGAACTGAAGAAATTCATGACCACCAAACTAACACTTTAAAAAGCACTAAAGGATCACCATGATTCCAGGAACAGTAGCAGAGGGGGATCACTGAGCAGAGAAGGCAGTTGAATGAAGGGGAAAAGTAGGGAACCAATGGCAGAAGGATAGCATATTAGAGATAAGCCAGTGCATGTTGATTATAGCCATTAATATAGTTGGCCTCAGCTCACCAATAAAAAGAAACGTGCTGAATCAATCAGGAGACAGGATGCATCAATGTGCTGTATATAAGAAACACTTTTGACTTGAAAGAAAATTCATCAATTGAAGGTCAGAGAAGACAGGACAATGCTGTATGTGACAGGGACCCAGAAAAAAGCAGGGGTAGTTTGCTTGCCCATTAAACACAGAATGAATAGGAAAGACATGGTATTGTCATACAATGGAAACCTACTTAACAATAAAGAATCACCTCAAGGTTCTTGTAGGTTAATGGATATAACTTGAGATCATGCTCATGAGTGAAATCGTTTGGACTCACATGGGTGAACATCAAGTTGCTCCCTAGTTTAAAAAATTGAATGAGTTAGTTGGATTCAAAATGTACAATAGATACTGTGAAGGTGAAAGGGGAATGTCCAAAATGGGAAGGAGGTAGCCATTGTTAATTTCCTATTACCTTGCTTTGCAGTCCTGTATTGTTTTCATTGTTCTGTTTGGTTTAGTTTTATTCTGTTTTTTTTTTTTGTTGTTGTTGTTGTTGTTGCATTCTGTTATATCTGATGGTATGGGCAGCTACTTTGAAAATAACAAGATACACTATGGCAACCATTGTTGATTTCTTATTATCTTGTTTTGAAGTCCTGTATCACTTTTATTGTTTTGTTTTGATTGTTTTTCATTCTGTTCTGTTTTGTTTAATTTTATTATGTCTCATGGTATGGGCAGATGTTTTGGAGATAATGTCAGTCATTATGGTAGCCATTATTGATTTCCTGTTGTCTTGTTTTGGAGTCCTGTATGTTCTCATTGTTTTGTTTTGATTGGCTTTATTTTGTTTCATTTTGTTTCTTTAAAATAAAAAAAAACTTTATACTTTATCTGTTAATGAAATAATTTTCTAAGATAGTTTAATGCATCTAACCTAATACTGAAGGTACTGCAAGAGTATAAATTATAAGATTCTGTTGTTACTTATGGAGAGAAAAATATACTTTTGTAACCGTAACTATAGAATGATAACATATATTATATACCCAATTATGCTACATGTTCAATGATAGTTGTTATTCTAAATAGTCACAAAGTGACCTGTGCATTTATCAACAAGTAAAATCTATTTTCATTTTCTCAAGAAAGACTTTAACATTACCTAGATATGCAAGAAGTGGTACAGAAGAATGTGCAAATAATTTTGCTTTGAGAGACTTTTGAAGATATATATGAAAATTTGTGCCTGCAAATGAGTGTTCAAAACTGTACATCCTTCAACAGGTGTTCTTATGAACTAGTGAAGACAGTAAAAAATGAACCATTTATCTTATTGTTGTTAATGTCCCTGATATGTGTATGAAACACATTAATCTAACTTTCATGAATTAGTCCTTTATATTTCCAGAGAACTTCACCATATTTTCACTGAAAAGTTACATAAAAATAAATATCTAAAACCTTATTTCAGATTGAAAAGATGTATCTAAAGTTTTGTTGCACATAAAGCTTTTTATTGAATGTTTAGGAATTATCTGGCTGCCCTCATTTGTGGAGATAATCTGATGGTGATTTTGATCTAAATTGGGGTAGAACTACTACACACAGAAATATAAAATAAGTGATGGCAAACCCTTCCAATAGAACTCAATCTGGTTATTTACTATCGATCATTTTTTATCTTTTACAAATCTACATCTTTTGAAAAGGTATTATATTACATTTTGAAATTTTTGTGGAAAATGTACTTAAAATCTAATATTTTTAAAAAAACATATAGCTATTGACAATTAAAATTAAAATAAAAACTTCAAAAATTTTGAAAATCATTTATAAATGATGACCTGAATAATTTCAGTGCTTGCTCTGCTTAAAAAACATTGAATGCTAAATATTATAAATAGATGTTTTAGAATTGAACAAAACACCCATAGACTATTTGCCTGCATTTTAGTATAAGAAATCTGTGATGGTCTACATAGGAAAATTCCACAAAACTAACCCTCAGATCACTCCAGGGTGTGGAAAGTGACTAAGAGTAAGCACAATGAGGTCAGTTTGCCCCTGAAAGAATATACATATGTTAAAAACAATGTATTTGCTAAACCAAGTTCTTTGTATTGTTCACAGTCAGTTACAGATTAAACCCCTTGTTCCAGATTTAACCTAGAGTAACTGGTGACTGTACTAATCAGGATGTGGCTTTCTGCTTTAAATTCTGCTTGTTGTAAGGGTTCTGTGTGATTCTGCCATCTTCCTATGTGGAACGGGAAGTTCAACCACCAGGCTTGGCTAATAAAGGGTCTTCTAAATTCACAATTGGCTGCTTGGTTTCCTATGCTGGTTTTGAACCCATAGCATTTGGGAGCTCATCTGGGATCCCAAATATTTGGAAATAGGAGCCAAGTCTCTTCTGAGACATTCATGCCTCAGGGGAATCACCAAGAGACATTCCTGGGCTCCAAGGAACTTTTTGTTTCAAAGCGAAATTAAAAACCCAGACATGGATTTGGGTTCAGCCGTCAGGATTCTTACCAGTAAGACTGTTTCTGTTCAGTGGGGAACCCCTTGGGAGTCTTTGGAGGAGTTAGATGCAACATTATTCCCAAGACTCAACCCCAGACCATGAAGATGGCTGGTGGTATCAGGTTTTGTCAGTCTGGTTGTCTGTCATGTCTTGTCTGTCATTGTCTCCTTGTCATGGATCAGTCTGCTTCTGCTCCACCATTGCTTTTGCAATGTAACCCAAACTATTTTCAGGACTTTCAAGCAACAAGCCTCCAGTTATGGAACTTTGGAACTTTGGACCTTTTGTGAACTGGAAGGGCCCATTTTTCAGATGTTAATTGGTCCCTGAGGGCTCCTTTAACTTGTCTTTGTTTCAACAGGTCCTCCAGGTCATTTTTGGAATACCTGGACACCCTGATCAGGTCACTATATTTAGACATGGATTGATTTGGTCTTGGATCCCCCTGAAATGGATCAAATTTTGCCAACCCTAGCGCCAGTCCTACTCACAGGTTGTCACTGTTGTGGGACCCCCAAAACACAAGAGTCACCCTAGTTCTGAGGCCCCTCCCATCCTCACCCAACCTTCTGATTCCTCACCTCCTCTTGGGCTACTGCGCTGGCTCTCCTATTTTCTACACACATCAGCCCACCTGGGATGACTGCCACAACTTCTCCAGACATTTTTCACTTCTGAGGAGTGTGAGCGCATCTGGAGTCTGGGTCAAAAGCTCACCCTGGGACCTGATGGTATTCCCAGCACAGTCACAGCCCGACTTGATTTGGTTTTTCTCTCTGTTCACCCCACGTGGGACTCCAATGAGAACAGAGATAAGCAGGCTCTCATATGGTATCACCAGATTCTCTTGGGTGCTTTAAAGCCTGCAAATTTGTCTAAGGTGACAGATAACTCAGGATCCCAATGAGGCTCTATCAGCTTTCCTGCGGCATCTCCTAGAGGCCTATCACATTTATACCCCTAGTGATCTGGAGGCACCTGAAAACAGATACTCCTTAAATATTGTGTTTGTCTACCAGTGGACCCCAGATATTAAAAAGAAACTTTAGAAGCTAGAAGGATTTTTAAAAAAAGGTGTTATCAGAGTTAATAGAGATTGCTCAAAAGGTTTATATTGTAAAAAAGAGGATCATTGGAAACAAAATGCCAAGTCAGAGAATTCCTGGGGGCCCTTGGTTACTGCTAGCTGTGGGTTCTTATATTTGCTGAACTAGCCCAGGCACTCTAAGCCTCCACAGAAGGAAACCTAACAGAAGGGCTAATATAGACTGAAATAGAAGAACAAGCTTTTCAAAAATTAAAATTGGCCCTTACTAAAGCTCCTGCTTTGGCTTTGCCAGACCTAACCAAGCCTTTCCAACTCCATGTGGCCAAGAGCCAAGGTATCACCAAAGGGGTCATGATTCAATACCTGGGCCGCTGGAAGAGACCCACAGCCTATCTCTCAAAGTGCTTAGATCCCACTGCTGCCCGATGGCCAAGCTGCCTGAGGGCTATAGCTGCTATTTCCCTGTTGGTTAAGGAGGCCACAAAACAAATGTTTGGACAAAACCTTCAGATTGTGGCTCCCATGCAGTAGAGGCCCTATTAAAGAGTCCTCCTGACCGATGGCTCTCAAATGCCAGAATCATCCAGTACCAGGCATTACTACTGAACCCAGGCTGAATTGAGTTCTTGTCCATCATGGCATTAAATCCTGCCACTTTCTTGCCAGACGACAACCCAGAGCTACCACTCCATGATTGCCTAGATGTTATAGATGCCACTTCTGGATTAAGAGCAGACCTGATAGATGTTCCAATCACCAACCCAGAGACCACTCTCTTCACCAATGGGAGCAGCTATCTCCATGAAAGTACCAGGGTGGCTGGAGCCTCTGTAACCACAAAGACTGAGGTAATATGGGCCCAAGCCTTGGGATCGGGAGTCTCAGCACAAAAGGCAGAACTAGTGGCCCTCACCCACGCCCTAAAATGAGAAAAGTCTAATATTATAAATGTGTACACTGACAGCCGATATGCCTTTGCCACTGTACATATGCATGGGGCCATCTACCAAGAAAGAGGACTTCTTACTACAAGGGGAAAGAAGATAAAAAATGCTCCAGAGATCCTAAATCTCTTAGCCACAATGTGGCTACCCCAAAAGGTGGCCATCATACATTGCAAAGGACACAAAAAGCATGACACCCCCATATCCCAGGAAAATGTCTTGGCCATTAAGGCCGCCCAGGAGGCCACCCTAAAACCAGTGGGTCCTATCAAGATTCTCCCTGTACTCCCCCCACCGACTTTGGCCCAACCCAAGTACACAGACTCAGACTTGAAATTGGCAAGAACTTTACAAACAACCCTCATGTCAGAAGGATGGCACAAACTCCCCAATGGGTGAATTCTTGTCCCTAAGATATTGGGACAAGAACTGATTCGTGAAACACACAGGGCCACACATCTGGGTTGCAAAAATTGGCTGAATTGTTCTGAGACCATTACTTTATCCCTAGGCTAACTCAATTAGCCAAGGAAATGAGCCACATATGTCCACAATGTAGTTTGGTAAACTCTAAGTGACTCCCATTGGATGAAAGAACCTGCCAGCAGGGGTACTTTCTGGGAGACCAGTGGGAAATTGACTTTACTGAATTGGGACCAGGAAAAGGAGGATATAAATATCTCTTAGTGCTCACAGACACCTTTACTGGTTGAACTGAAGCTTTAGCCACACGGACTGAGTCTGCTGTTGTAGTAATAAAAAAGCTCCTATACGAGGTAGTGCCTCAATTTTGCCTGCCCATATCCATGGGTTCTGACAGTGGTCCAGCTTTTATAGCCCAGATTACCAAAAATTTGGCTAAGGCTTTAGAAATCAATTGGAAATTACATTGTGCCTGCCGGCCTCAAAGTTCAGGCCAAGTAGAGAGGATGAACTGAACAATTAAGGAAACTATTTGCAAAATGGCTTTAGAGAGTGGCGAGAACTGGGTGAGTCTCCTCCCTTTTGCCTTTTTGTGTGTTCACTGTACTCCCTATATACAAGGTATTACTCCCTTCAAAGCCATGTATGGCCAGCCTCCCCTGCAGGTCCCTAAGATACATGATAAAAAGCTGGCTATATTAACTAATGGGGAACTTGTTAGATCCCTACAGGTTCTCCAACCCTCCCTTCAGGCAACTCACTGCCTCTTCTGAAGTCACCAGGCAGACCCTGAGAGCCTTGATGATCCTCCAGTGGCCCGACCTGGATCTCAAGTTTGGATAAAAAAGAGAGACTCCACTTCATTGGGTGTACGTTGGGACAGATACTTCACTGTGGTGCTGGGTACTCCCACTGTGGTAAAGGTCGCTAAAAATGTCACTAGATCCATCAGTCTCACATCAAGCCAAAAGAGGACATCCCAGAGAACATGAATGCTTCAAACCACCAATGACCAGCTAAAGCTCAAAATTTGTAAATGGGTCATATTCCCCTGGGTTACACCTGAAGGCCCAGCCTGGAGCTTGGTTTGCTTGTACTGATGACATTACTCCCTGTTTGTTTTATCATCATGCTGTATCTGGTTCCCCTGAACTCTGTATATTGAGTCATATTTTTCCTCAGGTATATTACTACTTGGGAGAGGGAGGACGACTACACATGGAACCAGCTAGCAGGTTCCACAGTGCTAGGGACTTCCACCCTTATCTTAATAGACAAAAGTTACAAAGACCTTAGTCAAAAGATAGCTCAAGACGTGGCAACCTTGGAAAAGTCAGTCAATAAGTTAAAAGAATCCCTAGGATCACTAGCAGAAATGATATTACAAAATAGAAGAGGTTTAGATTTACTCTTCCTTAAACAAGGAGGATTATGGTTAGCCTTGGGGGAAACTTGCTGTTTTTATACCAGTCACTCAGGGGTGATTAGGGAAAGCTTAAGCCAACTCAAAACAAGTTTATAAGATAAAAAAGAACAATGAAAACAGTGACAAAGCTGGTATGAGGGCTTATTCACCATGCCCCCCCCCCCC
>RJWM01027828.1:0-26483 GCA_004363535.1 Dasyprocta punctata | reverse complement strand
GTGAGAATTAAGCAGATGATGGTCCAAAGTGCTTAGCATGCTACCTATACCTTAGAAAGTACCTAGCAAATAGGAGCCATTCAGTATCACAGCTATTATGATAGTAATTACAGTAGGAACTGGGCAAATATGGGGTGGATGAACAGATGGTGTGGATGGGTAGATGGGTGATGGGTGAATGGCATTGGGTATTCAAGCAATGTACCATTCTTCAGACTTATCTGATAATGATGTCATGTTATTTCATTGGGTTTAGAATAAACAGTAGCTTTTCGCTGTTAAGTTCAAATACCTTGATTTCTAAAGAAACCTGACCTGTTGCTCAATTTACCTTTTCATCATCTGTATTTGTCTGGGAAAAGGGTGTGTGGGGGAGGGTCAGGCAATTCTGCTGCAGGCTTGTGGGTGAGAAAGTATATACAAGTGCTTTCCCTCTGTCTATGTCTCCCTCTCTCCCTCTTTCCCCTCCTTTTTACAATGCTTTGTCTCTGTCTCTCTCTGTCCCTCTCTGTCTCTCTCTCTCTCTCTTTCTCTCTCTCTTTCTCCTACCTTTCCATAGCCCTGATTAAATGTAAGCAGACACTCACATTGTGACAACCACAACCCCTGGAGAGGGAAGCAGAAGACAGTTTCATACAGCTGCAGTTTGCTGACACCCCTTCCCGGGGCACTGGGTTGGGAGTAGGCAGCTGTAAGGCGCTCGCTCCTCCACTGCCCTCTCCAGGGCAGAGCTCACCTCCTTCCAGGTTCTGTGTCAGGCCCTGGCATAGCCCCTGAGCCACACCCTGTCCCCAGAGCTGCTGCGGGCAACAGAAGAGGTGATTTTCCAGGGAAAGATGGCCTTGGAGAAATGGGGCTCTGGGTTGGCCAGATAAACTGTGATGGTGTGGCCACTGTTGCCACCTGCTAGCAATGTTTAGGGGTTTTCCTGTACCATCTGACACTGGACATGGAAAGACACAGAGGGAAGAGTTGGGGATGAAGTGGAGAGGGGCATCAGTGTCTAGGGTGGCTGTCACAAGCCACCACAAACCTTGTAGTGTGAAACATGGGACTATATCCTGTCATGGGCCTGGAGGCAGGAAGGCAGAGTAAAGGTGCTGCAGGGCCTGCTCACTCCAAAGGCTAAGGCTGGGGGGAGGGGAGGTCCTTCTGGGCCTCTTTTTGGCTTCTGGTGGCTGCAGCAATCCTTGTCCTCCCTTGGCTGATGGCTGCAGTCTCTGTTCCCTTCAACTTACAGCTACACTCACTGTGTGTGAGTCTGCGGGTCCTCTCCTCCCCTTCAAAGAAAGATTTGGAGGCCATCCTAATCCAGTGTGGCCTCATCTTAATTTCAGACCTTATCTCTAGTAAGGTTCATGCTGAGATTCTGGGTGGACATGAATTTTATAGGACACTATTTAGCCCAGCGCTGGAGGTGTGGCAGGGGCTGGGGATGAGAGAAAACCAAGGTATGATAACATAGATTCTGCAGTATCCTCCAGAAGTGTGGGCTTCCGGTGGGGACCTCATGCTGCATCATAACATGGTAGAGGATATCACGTGGAGGCCATGTCCACACACCCATGTCCAAGATGACCTCTTCATCCATTAACCCATGAGTGGATTAATCCATTCACCTAGGCAGTGCTCTCATCCCCCCTTAAAGGTCTCACCTGGCCTCACCTCTTGTTTTCACAGTGGGGAACAAATGTCAACATGGGTTGGGGGACATTCAAGCCATAGCAGGTGGGCAAGGGGGTCAGGATAAACAGGTACCTATCTATGTGCACACAACCACGCAGTGTGCAGGGCAGAGAAGGGTGGAGAGAAAGCAGTTGTCTGTGGGATCCAAAGGAAGAATTCTTAACTCACATCTGACCTTCTGTGTTGTAGCAAAACCATTTGTCAAAGAGAGAGGGTGGACACATTTACTTGCGGTATGTTAGCTTGATTTATCACACCCGTGTCCCTTTCCTTCCTGCCTTCCTTTGTTCCTTCTTTTCTCTCTCCCCTTCTCCTCCTTCTCTTCTTTTCTTTTTTCTGTACTGGGGATTCAACTCGGGGCCTTGCACATGTTCAGCAAATGGTCTACCATTGAGCCACACCCTCAGACCCTTTTTATTTGTATTTTGATAGGGAATCTCACTAAACTGTCAAAGGTGGCTTCAAATTTGTGATTCCCCTGCCTATACCTCCTGGGATTATAGGCATATGCCACCGGGCCTGGTTTTAGCTTCTATTTCTAACCTTACCCTGTGCATATTACAAGGTCTAAGTCAGTTTGAAGGTATCTGAATCTTCAGCACTCACAGCTGAGTATTCCCCTTGGTGTTATCCACCCTGAATTATGTTGTGTGTGACTTATTTTTTGTGTCTCCCTCACTAGACTTTAAGCTTCTTAAGAACAGGGACTTTCTCTTGTCCTTGAGTAAAATGGGTATGCATCTATCCCTGCCTTCTGGGGCGCAGGACACAGGCCCCAGCCAGCAGCGAGCTCTCCATGAGTGTCCATGCTTGTCGTTGCTCTTGACCACGCTGTCGCCACACGCACCCAACTCATGGGACAACCCTGGGAGACAACAGCACATCAATGAAGGAACAGCTGAGAGCACAGAAAGCTGTGTCTTCCCTAGCCCTTTGGCTTGAGTTCTTTGTGCCTGAAAGCTGAGAATTTGGATTGCCAAATTCTCACAACATTCCCAGAGATATTTGGGTCTCATCTAATCTTGAGACCCGCCTGCTCCCAGGAAGGCAGCGTGACCTGGCCAGCATTTCAAGATCATTCATCTGGATGCCTAGGGGAGTTGGGCTGGGAGAAGCGGGTGAACATGGACATAGGAGAACCAGGAGGGGGCAGCTCAAGGTAGGGCATCTTGGGCAGGGGTGGAGAGGAGACAAGGAGGCGAATGGACTGCATCTGGGTCCACTGAGTATGTTTATGTGCAGGGCTTCATGACGCTGGGGTGTGGCTCAAGGGATGGGAATGGACCTGGCTTTTAGAGCTGACAGATAAAAGACCCCAGAGGGAAATCAGATTGGGCAGAGTTTCTTGAATTCAACTTTGGACAAATTGAGCTTGAGGGGCCACCAAGATATCCAAGAATTAGTCAGCTCCAAGTTCAAATCCCTGAGCACATAACGGCAGTTTTACCAGGGCACCTTGCTCCATTGAGCCTCAGTTTCTCCACGTGCAAAATGGAATACCACTCCAGTTGATTGTAAGGACCCCATGTGGGAATCTATGCAAATTATTCGCCCCAGACCCAGGCATTATACAGAGAAAGTACTGTCCTTTCTTAGCACTCTGTCAGAAACAACACACATATGAGGAAAACTGGTTTAAGCAGAAATTTACTGTCAGTGTATGTTGCAGACAGTCAATCTAGCTGCTCTCCAGCCTTAGATGGGGCTCAGGTATTGCCAGAGGGGCTCCACTTCTTTGAGGCTTCACATCTTTCTCAGGCACCTTCTGCAGAACTTCACAGGGGCCATCAGCTCAGCAAAGGCAGCTGGTGAGGTTTTTCCTATCTTTTCAGTATTAGTCCTAAGGGAAACTCTGATTGGCCCAGCTGGGTCATGTGCCCATCCAAAAGCCAATCAGTATGGCCAGGTCTAGGTCACAGGACTGCCTCTTTCCTTTGGGACAGAATCAGGCAACCAAAAGCCACTGCAGTGCATCCTGCCCCACTGTGCAGTGGGAGTTTTAGGATGCGAAGAGGTGTGAATGCAGATTCTGGTGTACGGTAGAAATGCAGTTCATCATGGTTGTTTTCCACTGAAATTTTGGAGGTGAAACTCCTGAACCATCCTCCACCAGCATGTTTGAAAGTCCTTAATTGCTGGGCATAGTGGCACTTGTCTCTAGTCCCAGCTGCTTGAAAGGCTGAAGCAGGAGGACAGCTTGAGCCCAGGAGTAGGGTCCTTTACAAATGTGGCCCTCAGCCCAGTGAACCAGTTCAGTTGCATCCAGTTTCCTCACCTCCTCCACACAGTCTTCACCAGGCGTGGGAGGTGGACACCAGCTGTCAGTCTTGAGGGGCTCAGACATCGTTTGTGCCACAGCATAAGGGGTCACATCATGAACAGGTCCTGAGCAACCCTGTTTCCCTAGGGGGAATTCCAGGACCTCTGGTGTCCCTCTTCAGCCAGATTAAGAGAACAGGTTCCACAGAGTTAGACAAAGACCTTTGTGGTTCATTACATCAGCCTGAAAATTCTGAAACCCACGGGTAAACTGCATTGTGGACGCTCCTTTCTGCTGCCTGCTTCTGATTGGAGCAGCCCGAGAACTTCCTGCCAATCAGCAGCCATCCTGCTCAATTTGGAACTTTATAGCTTAGCAACCGAGAAATCTGGAGGAACTCTGGAATTAATTTAAGGAAAGGAGAAAAAACACCAAGAAGGGAATTAGAAGCCAAGTAATCAGGCTGGAGTTTTTATTATTACCTTTGCGACCAAGACAAGTAATGAACATTTTCAGCATTAATTATCAGCAGAGCAGAAACTAGGGAGCTATGTATACTCAGAACTCTGAGACTGATGCTGATGTCTCTTTCTCTGTCTCTGTCTCTGTCTCTGTCTCTGTCTCTGTCTCTGTCTCTCCTTTCCCTCCTAACTCATTGCTGGGACAGGGATCTGAACAGAACTAAGAGGGAGCAGACTGAACAGGTACAATAATTAAGGGAAAGTCACCCGGATCCTGGCTGCCCGATTGTCCTCTCCCGGGACTTCCAGCCGGTCTTCCTCTGGAATCACCTTCCCTCCTGGGACATCACAGAGACCTTGCCTGTCTGAAAAGGGAGCAGGAAGCCCCAGGGGCAGTGGAGGATTTGTGATCTCAGATGGAGGCCTGGCTAGAGGTGTCAGCGACAGAGGCATTTGTAGAACCATACAGTGTCACCAGAGTCTGGGACTGTAAGACAGAAGTGAGTCCTGCAGACCCGCCCTTACCGCTCCATTTAGTGCTGTCCCAGAGTCATAGAGGAGCCAACCGCACCAACTTGCCTGGGACTGAGGGACACCAGGGCCCCTGCCACCAGGGGCTGACGGTCTAACCAGAGCTGAGGAAGACTGGATATTAGGAATCAGTTCATTAAACCAGTGGAGATGAGATGACAATTGTGCTGACGCACTCAGAGAGGAGGGACTGTGGAGGAGGGAGACTGTAGACAGTACATCTTCATTTATCCTGCCGTGTTTGGGATTGTTAAGAATAGGGTGAGTTCACAAGTGAGGCTGGGCCAGGGGTGGGGAACAAGCCCACTCAGCTCTCCCGGGTCTGCAGTTTGTCTTAAAGTGATGGGGAAGCGAGAGAACCATGGAGGTTGTAAAGCAAAGCAGAGTGATTAGGTTTACAGTTTGGAAGAGCAGTCGGCTGTTGGGGCAGAACAGATGGGAGGGATGCAGGGCAATGGGCCAATTCCGAGGCCACTGAGGTGCTATGTGGGCAGTGGCTCCAGGGACCACAGGCCTGAAGCCCCACAATTCTACGGGGGCTTGTGAGTGCTTCTCAGCCGACTCCACCAGAGCTGTGTTTCTTGGAAAGCACCCACTTAGATGCCCCCAGCCTGTGGGATAGAGTGTGAGTAAAGCCACTCCACCCCCCAGGATGATGGCCCCGAATCTTCCTGGTTTAGCACCTCAAGTCCTCAATCCCAGAAGTCCCTCAGTCCCAGGAAAGCTGGTGCAGTTGGCTCCTCTATGACTCTGAGATGGCACTAAATGGAGTGGTAAGAACCGGCTTCCCTTACTGCATGGGCATCCCTTACCTTCCTTCTGAGGCTAATTCGCGGTGTTGCCTCAGGCCTCTCTGGGCTACTTTTTTCATTTGCAAAGTAAAGTTGGACCTGGGGAAATTCTGACCTCCTGCATCATGACCTCCTCCTGTGGCTGCATTTCAAAGCAGTGAACCAAGCCTGAGCACAGAAGGCGGGGCCTTGTGCAAGGTTCCTCTGCTCTCCATGCCTAGCAGCTTCCTCCACAAATGACAGAGACTGTCTTTGCCTCCTGGAAATGGAAACGTGAGCTCAAAGTATTCTGCGCATTTTCTATAGCTAGACTTTTAGTAGATAAAAAGTATGGCAATTCTGGCTCGTGAAAAGGAGCACTGGGAGTTATGGTCTTTCCTATGTACTGACTGGTAGTTTTTGCAAAAGTTGAGATGTGATCAAGCACCTTTGTGCCTCCAATTTTACAATGTGTTCATTATCATAGCACTTACATCTTCCTAAAATCATCCTTCACCACCAACAGTCTAGTTCCATGAAGTGGAGACTGGGTGCTTTTTGTCATTAGTTCTAGAATAAAGATTTGAGTTACTTGAGGTCCAACTATACCCATTTTACAGTCAAGGAAACTGAGACTCAAGAAAGTTAAAGTTCTGCTGTTAAGTGGTGGAGTCAGAATTTGAACCTGGATATGATTCAGAGTCTGTTCTTTCCATCAATTGACCACTAACTACTTCCTTGGAGGCCACACAGGGAGGGCAATAATGAGGGCCACAGTGTACACAGAGGCTGCTCTGCTGGTGGGGTGTCCCCTATGAAAATCCATCCGGGGACTCCAAAAGGAACAGCTCTGTGCATCCTGGAATAACACTGGCAGCCTGGCTTGGCCTGACCCTTTCTTGTATGGCTGGAGTCTTCTGGATGTTGGTTGCCATGGAGATGAGGTGGGATACTTGAAGATATAACCCAAGCCTGCTACCCAGCCTGGTCCCAGAGATGCTAGCAGTGGGGTGGGCAGACCAACCTGATACTATCAAGAAAAGGACAGAGAAATCCTGGTTTTTCCTTCTTTTATTATGAAAAGCTTCATGCACAGATTGGAATAGTGTGTGGTACAACAAAGCCAGCTACAGCAATCACCAACTCTCGGCCAATCTTGGCCCACGGTACTTCCTTCCCCTCCTCCCACACTGTTCTAAAGCAAATCCAGATATCAACCATTTCTTTTTCAAGTATTTCCAAATATTATTCCCAGGAAACAAAAAGTAGGGTTTTTGTTTTGAGACAGGGTCTTGCTGAATTGCCCAGGATGGGCTCAGACCTGAGACTCACATGTCTCAGCCTCCAGAGTGCTAGGATTACAGGTGTGTGCCATCATGCCCAGAGGACAATTTTTTATTTTTTTACCATTACCACTATTAAAATTAACAGTAACGCTTTTGATATCAGCAAGTACTGTATCTGGTCAGCTATGTAGCTTTTTTGTAAATGTTTTCCTGCAACTGGATAAGAATGCAAATGAGGCTCAAACATTGTGATTGGTTTGTGTGTCTCTTACATCTGTCTTTATCTATAGGTTCTTTCATCTTTTTTCCCCCCTGCAATTTACTGAGAAACTGGGTTGAATGCTCTGTGATGTTTCATAGTTTGGAGTTTGCTTACTGCATCTCCATAAAAGTGTTATACATATTCCTCTCCTTCCTGTATTTCTTATAAATTGCTAATTAGATCTGGAAGTTCACAGCAAAGCATTTATTTGCATGACTACTTTCTAGTGCCTGATCTGGAGGCATGGAGGTGGTTTTCCTCTGTGATGGTAGCTGTTGCTGATCATTCTCTAGACCTAGAGAATGATCCATTAATGACTAAAAACTAGTGGCATACTAATCTCCTTCTGTCTTGGGTAATGGGAATATTTCTTTAAAGAGCATCAGTGTATCCATCATCTGGCTTCCACACAGTATGGGTCATACCAAAAAGGACAAATGCTAGGTTGTTTTCCTTTATTTGACAGTTTCCAAAATACAGACTTGGTGATGAGTAGGTTTATGAGTTTTTCTTTTTCTTCAGCATCACGGTGAACTCATCATTTGGGGCTTTGTTTTGTTTTGTTTTTTTGAGACAGAGTCTCACTATATAGCCCAAGCTGGCTTTGAACTCATGATGATCCTGCCTCAACCTCTCAAGTCCTGGGATTATAGGCGTGCACAACCACGCCTGGCTGAACTCATCATTTGGACAAGAAGTTGAAATGTTTAATACACAGTAATTATTATTATTATTATTATTGGATTTGCAGTACTATAGGCCTTTGCACTGAGCTACATGCCTAGCCTTGTTTAAACATTTATTTTGAGACAGTCTTGAGAAGTTGTTAAATTGCCCAGGCTGGGCTCAAACTCACAGTCCTCCTGCCTCAGCCTCCCAGACTGCCACCACAACTGGCTGTAGTTATTATTCCTATTGATGCTCAAACTGTCATTTTTGGCCAATGGGAACCTCTTCACGTTGTCTCCTGTATTCTTTTGGATATGATGCTGGTAGTTGTCAATAGCTTTCTTGCCTCCTGAGGACAAGATAGTCCAGGCGCAGCTGGGCGTGGTGGCACCTGCCTATTAATCCCAGCACTCAGGAGCCAGAGGCAGGAGGACTGCCATGAATTTGAGGCCATCCTGGGCCATGCAGTCAGTTCGAAGCCAGCTGAAACTACAAAGGAAGGAAGACCCTGAGTCAAAAATGAAGCAAAAAAGACATCCCAGGCTCATTTGAACATTTTGTGGCTCAGATCTGGAATTGGCCATTTTCCCAGGGACTCCTGAATGCTGATTAAAAGTGGTGTTTAGAGCCAGGCGTGGTGGCGCACGCCTTTAATCCCAGCACTTGGGAGGCTGAGGTAGGTGGAGCGTTGTGAGTTCGAGGCCTGTTTGGGCTACAACGTGAGTGCAAGGTCTGCCTAAGCTACATAGTGCGACCCTGCCTCAAAATACTAGGGCTGGGAGTTTGGCTCAGTGGCTTAAGTGCCTGTCTGGCAGGCGTGAGGCTGTGAGTTTGATCCCCAGTGCCACAAAAAAAAAAAAAAAAAAAGTGGTGTTTAGAGACCATAACACAGGTGCCAGACCCATACAGCAACTGACTGGGTGGTGGTTTCTAACTTTGTCAGTGGACAGAACCAGTAACCCTATGTGTGACAAATGCTAATCTACAAGCAAAGGTGCCCCTGATCCCCCATCAAACCGGAAGCATGTGAGGAAGCACTGAAGCATGTGAGGAAGATCCTAGACATGAATCTGAGTCTCATGAGGCCACTGAGAAAGCATCCTGGCTGTAATCCCACATTCTAGGAGGCTGAGGCAGGATGATTGCAAGTTTGAGCTCAGCTGGGCACTTAGCAAGATTGTCAAAAAAAAAAAAAAGGCCTGGGTTACTCAGTGTGAAGGCCCTGGGTTCAACCTCCAGTAACACACACATACACACATACACACACACACACACAAAAAAAAAAAAAAAAAGGAGAAGAGATTTTTATTCTCATGGCAAACAGTGGCAAAGGTCCAGCTCAGTGATGATGAACCTTTTAAAGCTTTCAATAAAAACAAATAGCTGAGTGCAGCATGTGTGCCACAGGTTGGCCATCACTGTCCAGCCCTGCCCATCATCTGGAGACTGGCTCCTCTCATCCAGTCAGTCTGCATCTAGGCTGCACACTGGAGTCTCATGGGGAACTACAGAAATATACTGGGGGTGCATCTCAGTGGTAGAGCGCTTGCCCAGTACCCACAAGGCCATAGGTTGCACTCTAAACACAATTAACTAGACCTAATTGACATGAATAGTACCTGTGGCTAGCAGCTACTATCTCGGAGGGCATTGCCCTAGAAATTCCTTCACATCTCATGGCTTCATATCTGTACAATGGAATAATGAAGGTTATTTCACTGGGAAATTGGAGTTAGAGATAATGTATATAAAGAATCCCCTGTACACAAGGCACTCAGTAAAAAGCTGCTTATTTTCTATCACATCAGGACCTGCCACTCTTTAAAACAAACAAACAAAAAAACTTCCCTGGAACAGGAGTACCCAGAAGCACCCCACCATGGAGGCTACAGATTCTAGGCAGTTCCAGAGAAACTTGGATAATATCCCTTAATTGCAGAAGTCCGATTGCAGTAGGAGGTGATCAGTTACTAGGGCTGTATTTCATTACAGATCTAGCCGCAGCTCAATAAATTAAGCAATCACTCAAAATAACATGTTGCCTTAATCCCCTCTCCTGGAACAGTTTCAAGTTGTTTGATTTTATGTTTGTGTTAGCGCAGCCCTGAAAAGCAACTGGCATGGTCCTCGGCACTCCTCCCTCAATTCATCCGCCACTCTCGGGAAGCATCTTTGCAGTCCCCTGACTGGCAGGCAGGAGTGTGCCAACCCAAGCAGGGTTTTTTTAATTTTTAACTTTTATCAAAAGTGGAGCCTTTTGCATCCTCTTGGCCTTGATGCGGTCCACCCACATTTCACGCACGATTTCTGGCAGATCTATCTGCAATCAAGACGGAAAGAAAACCCTCAGCCCCCAGTGCTGGGCGTGGAAAGTTGATTCTGGGCGGCTTCTCCATTCTCATTTTCTCTCTAGTAGTTTATAATCACACAGTAGAATTTTGTTTCCCCTAGAAACTTGGCACCAGAGGTGTCAGCCTGGGAACATATTTGTTTGTGTAAATTAAAAAGAAGAATATGTTTTGACCATATTTAAATTCTTACTGCGCTAAAGAAATAAATACTGGCGTGCACAATGCTTCTCACTGCAGAGTTCTGGCTCACCTTCCTAAACCCTGCCTTTGTTTATAAAACCCAAACTAACAAGCGCTCTGATTGGCCCATCTCTTCAGACCGCTACGGGGACACCCTTGGAGGCCATAGCCACTCCCACCCAGGCCCAAATAGAAAGTCCACTCTTCCTGGGAATTTTACCACACTGTGTTCTTGCTAGGGTGTGAAAGGGTGTCAGAACCAGGCACCCTCACCCACATACTGGAGGGGTTTGTGAATCATACAGTCTGTTTGCAGGGCACCAGGCAATCGCTGTAGAAATTCAAAATGCACCTATCCACCTACAGAGAAATTCCTCTTCTAGGAATTTATCCTACAAAATATACTTGGCCATCTTCCAAAGAGCATATATGCTATAAAGACAAAATCCTGGAGTTAACGCAAATGTTGGCCAGTAGAGGCCAGGGTAAGTAAGCATGATGGGATACTGAATGTCATTAAAAAGAATGAGGTGGGCTGGAGAGCTGTCCTGTCTTCAGCATATATTGTGACACGCTTGACTTTCTCAACAAACAAACAACACCCCGTGAATTTGGCCATATTTACAAAATGTATGAAGCTGCACACAGTAGTTACTTCTTAGAAAGTGAGGTTAGAGTTTGAGAAAAATTGCAAAGTGACCCCCTTTATTTCTTATCTTATTCTCTTGCATTATTTTTCTTACCACAAGTATATTATGCTTTAAATCTGGGTAAGGGCTGAGGATGTAGTTCATAACAGAGTCATTCACACACATGTGAAGCTTTGGATTCAATCCCCAGCACTGCAAAAGGAAAAAAGAAAAATCATAAAATGGTATGATTAAAAACCATTTCCATTTCTACACTCTGAATTGAGCAATACAACACAACAATGCTCTTTCTATTACCTGCTTGTTGGGGCAGTGGAGTGGTGGAGTTGGTCTCTCCTGTTGATTACTGTTCTATTCTTGCCCAGCCCACAGGACCTTATGTGCAATAGGTAACAAATGGCTGAATGAATGAGTGAACACCCCTTAAAGAATAGGAGAGCTACACTGTCCTTCCTATTCTCTCCTCATTCAGTCCCTCCCCAACCCCACCTTTTGCTATGTACTGTATACCCTTTCATGGCAAGGCACTTAATAGAATGCATCTCCGGGTGTCACCTCGACACATACGGAGGGCTCTGATCTGTGGATGTTGGAGATTAGGACTCCGTGGGCTGAGCCTAGGCAAACACAGGGTATGAAGCACCTGGGTTGGTGGGAGCTGTGTCTGAGCTGGGAGGAGCTGGTTGCCACCATTGGCTGTTATGTCTACCGTGGCCACCTGCTTCTGTTGGGCAGTCCTGGACCCCTGCAACTCTGAGCTGTTTTCTACCCAGAGGGTCTCCATTCTTAAGACTGCAGCCCCATCTTCTGTGGGGATATCAGAGTACACTCAGAATCCAGGACCAAAAGGAGTGGCCAAATAAAACAACTGTGAGCTCTCAGGGAAGAAGGCATATAACAAACGATTCTTTTTTAAAATTCTTGTAACTCCCATGTCAGCTGGGGTCATCTAATTTGTGGTCAAATGAAATGGGTTTGAATCTTGTCCCATATGCTGTGGTGTGCACAACTCTCCTTGGAATTTTTCCAGGGACTGGGGGTGAGGGGTGTTTGTCTCTCCCAGCACCCAAGGTTCTAAATTCCTGCATCTGCCTGATCAGTTCTGCTTGGGCACCTTTTTGCTGGCCGCAGGGCAGGGCTGGCCTGAAGCACAGGAAACCTATATAGTCACATGAAGTGCATGCTTCATTTAATGCTCTACCATCTTGAACTTTTTAATTTTTAACCAAGAGTTCCACATATTCATTTCACCCAGATCCTGCAAATTATGTAGCTAGTCCTGCCTCACACACAAGCTGCTCCCCACCCCCACCCCCACAATGACCCACTCTGGAGTCTACCCAATTCCTCCGTACTCTCCAAATTCCATTCACACAAGAATGTGTGTAGCAGCTACTCCAGCTGAAGGCTTGTGATAAAAGAAAATGCTGGCCTCTCAGGTCAACATGATGTGCAGTGCCCGAATTTGGTTTAAGATACTCAGTGGAAGACAAAGAGAGAGGAGAGAAGGCAGAGGAAACAAGAGGGGCAAAAGAGGCAAAAGACTGATCATTATTATGTGGACAATGGGTACCCGATACACATTACAAAAGCTTCTCTGCTTTCGAGTATGGTGGGAAATTTCCCAAATACAGAGTTGAAAGAGATGGTTCCACCAAATGTTAACCATGGAGTTGTTGCATGACTCAGCCTGTCCATCCGAACTCTATGCCCAAGAGAAATGTATGTCTGTACAAAAACATACATCAATATTCATAGCTGTACTGTTCATAATTACCCCAGAGTGGAAACAAGCCATACATCTATAAATTGGTAAATGAATAAACAAAATAAGATTTGTCCATCCATATATTTAGGCAGATAGGAAGAAAAGGAATGAAGTCCTCATACATGCTACAACATGGCTGAACTTTGGGACTATCATGCTATAGGTAAGGAACTGAGCCCAAAGGACCCAAGCCTGTTTGACCCCATTTATAGGAATTGTTCAGAAAAAGTAAATTTATAGAGACAGAAAGTAGATTAGTGGTTGCTCAGGGTCGGGGGCAATGGAGGATGGGGTGGGCTGGATGGCTGCTAAAGGGAATGGGCTTTCTTTTCAAGGTGATGAAAATATTCTGAAATTTATTGATGTTGGCTGCACAACTCTGGGGATACATTGAAGTGTGCCTTTTAAAGGTGAATTGCACACGCTTGTAATCCCAGCATCTGGGAGGCTATTGCAGGAGGATCACAAGTTCAAGCCCACACTGAGCAACTTAGTGACTTACCAAGACCTTGTGTCATTAAACAGACAAACAAACAAACAAACAAACAATAAAACTAAAAGGGAGGGAAAGTAGCTCAGCATGAGGCCCTGGGTTAAATCCTCAGTACTGGAAAGAAATGAATTGCATGTTAAGTAAATTAAATGCCAATAACGCTATTTTTAAAAATCTTGCCCTCTTCCCCACTTTCTTGCTATGCTTCAGCCTTTTACCCTATATGGAAATTTTCCCTCTTTCACACACACACACACACACACACACACACACACACACACACACACAGAGTCATTACCTTCTTATACTTTAAATTTCTTTCTTTCCTTTTTTCTTCTTTCTTTCTTTTTCTTCTTTGGTGGTGCTGGGGATGGAACAGGACACACACCGCCACTAGGCATACAGAGAGCAAACTACACTTTAGTACACAGAGTTTGACCCACTGCTCAGCACACTGAACACATACCACCCCTAGAAGCACAAAGTGCATAGCACACCTCAGCACTAACAGTGCTTACCACGCTTCAACACACACACTGCCCCTAGGAACACGGATTGCATACCACCCCTCGGTACACAGAGTGCATATGATCCTTACTCACACAGAGTGCATACAACCCCTCAGCACATAAGGTGCATACCACCCCGCTGCACACAGGGTTCATGGCACCTCCCAGGACAGAGCGCATAGCATCCCTCAGCACAGAAACCAACTTTAGGTACACAGAGTGCATCCTGCTCCTAGGCACGCAGAGTACATACCACACTCAGCAGAGACACCACCCATAGGCACACAAAGCGCATACTATCTCTCAGGCACACCCACAACACCTAGACACATAGAGCACAAACCACACCTCAGCACAAAGACTGCAAATTACCCCTAAGCACACAGATTGTATACCACTGCTCAGCACACACACCACCCCTAGGCTCAGAGTGCATACCACTCTTCAGCGCACTGAGGGTCTACTACCGCTTAGCACACACACCACCCCAGGCACACAGGGTGCATACTACCCCTCAGCAAATGCACCACTCCTACACACATAGAATGCATACTGCCCCCCTCAGTACACAGCATGCATACCACTCCTCATCACACACACAAACCCTAGGCACACAGTGCATACCACTCTTGGGCACATGGAGTACATACTACCCCTGAGCACACACAGCACTCCTAGGCACACAGAGTGTATATCTCCACTCAACATACACACTACCCCCAGGAACAATGAGTCAATGCAACCCCTCAGCACACAGAGTGCATAATACACCTCAGCACACAAAATGCATAACATCCCTAGGCTCACAGAGTTCATACCACACCTCAATGCACAAAGCACTTCTCAGTACACACCCGTGCATACCACCCCTCAGCACGCAAACACAACATCCTTAGCACACATTGTGCATGCCACTCCTCAGCACACACACTGCACTCAGGCACACAGAGTACACACCACACCTCAGAACACGGAGTGCATACCACCCCCAACACACTTAATGCATACTACCTCTCAGCACATACAACACCACTAGTCACACAGAGTTCATACCACGCCTCAGCACACACAACACTCCTGGACAACAGAGTCACACCACTGCTCAGCATACCAAGTGCGTAACACCCCTCACCACACACACCACCTGTGGTGGATTGGCAACTGGTGGGCAACTTGTAACACCAGCTGAACTGAATCAGCGTGGTGCTGAGTGTGCAGGGCCCACTTGAGGATTGTTGCCAACATAAAAAGGAGAACTGGGGAGGAAGAAGTGTTGTTCGTTCTCCTGAGGGTTGTTGGTTCTCCGGTGGTGTTGGTTTTCCTGGAGAAGATTGTCGAGCTTCTTTCCTGATATGAATTTGGCTGTTCTCATTGTCAGAGGACCTAGGGACCTTGTTGTCTCTGAGAATGGTTGCGGTTCACTTTGGGGGAGCTCTGGTCTTTACTGCTTCCTAGCTCCAGAGGGGAAGATGGTGGGTGTGCTGTTCAATTTCCAGGAGAAGTTTGTCATGCTGGCTTCCTCACATGTACTCGGAAGAGCTTGGGACTCATTGTCACTGAGGATGGCTGTGGTACTTTTTGGGGGAGTCCTGACTCCAGCACAGAACCCTCAACCTACTGGCTCAGATCCTTCACCCCGCTGGCACAGACTTTCTGGCTTCCACTGAAGACCTTTGGGCCTTCCCAGTGCAGATCCATGAAACAGACTTGCACGAGACATTGTCATGGACTCTAGGCCTCCAGCTGCATGGACTCATGCAGGACGTTGCCATGGGATCTGGGCCCTCAGCTGAATTTTTTGGGGTCTTTGGCGTGTGGACAGATTTCCTGCACTTTTTGTGTTTGACTCTTTGGATGACTATTATAAATAATTCTAAAAATTATGTGTCCTGTACTAAATTATTTTGCTTGCAAACCCTGACTACAACACCACCTCTAGGCACATAGAGTGTATACTACTCCTCAGCACAGACACCACCCCTAGACACACAGTATGCACGCCAACCAGTAGCAGAAATAGTGCATGCCACCCCTCAGTACACACACCACCACTCTCCACATAGAGAGCATACCATCCCTCAGAAAAAACACACAGAGTACATCCCACACCTAGGCAAACAAAGTGAATACTACTTCTTAGCACAAACACCATTCCTAGTCACACAGGTTACATACCAACCCTCAGCAAACAGAGTGCATACCATCAATCACACCCATCAGAATACAGTGTTCAAACCACCCCTTAGCACACACAACCCCTATACAAAGAGCACATACCACCATGCAGAACATGCACCACACCTAGGCACACAGACTGCATAACCCCCCTCAGCACACACAGCACACTTGGCACAAAGCATGCATACTACCCCTCAGCACACACACCACCCCTAGACAAACAGTGTGCATACAACATCTCAGCACACAGAGTTCATACCACCCCTGAGTACACAGAATGTATACCACACCTCAGCACACATACACTATCACTCTCCTCACAGAGTGCCTACCACCCCTCAGCACACATACTGCATACCACCCCTCAGCACACACACAAACCCTGGGTACACAGAGTACATACTGCCCCTCACCACATGTTCCGTACCTAGCCACAGAAAGTACATACCACCCCTTAGCTCACAGAATGCCTACCACACCTAGGATCACGGAGTGAATAACACTTCTCAACGCACACACACCACCTCTCAGCACATAGAGTGAATACCACCCCTCAGCACACATACCACACCTAGGCACAGAGAGTGCATATCACCCCTTAGCACACAGACTGCATACCAAACCTCAGCACGCAGATTACATACCACCTCTAAGCACACTGTGCTTACAACACCTAACCACGCAGTGTGTTCATCCCTCAGAAAACAGTGTGTGTATCACCCCTCAGCACACACACTAGCCCTAAGTACACAGAGTGCATACAATCCCTGAGCACACAGAGTATATACCCACCCTGAGGACACACACCAACCCAACACACATGCAATGCATGCCACTCCTCAGTGCACAGAGTGCAAACCACCCCTAGGCACACAGAGTGACTACTGTAGTCAGGGGGTCACAAGGAGAACAATTATATACAGGACACATAATTTATAGTATTATTTATACTGGTCACCCAAGGAGTCAAATACAAGAAGCTCAGGAAATCTGCACACTCAAAACAGAGAATCCAGCTGAGGGCCTGGATCCCATGGCAATATTCTGCATGAGTTCAGCTAAAAACCTAGAGCCCATGACAATGCCTCCCATGAGTCCAACTGGAGGCCTAGAGCCCATGACAATGACTCGTGCAAGTTTGCTTCACAGATCTGCACTGGGAGGACCCAAAGGTCAGTGGTGAAAGCTAGAAAGTCCATGACAGTGGTATGAAGGAGCTGTGCCAGTAGGTTGAGGGCTCTGCACTGGAGCCAAGAAGTGATGCTCAAAATAAGGACCAGGGTTTCCCCTGAAAAGTACCACAGCCATCCTCAGCGACAATGAGGTCCCAAGCTCCTCTAACAGTGAGAACAGTTGAGTACATATCAGGAAGCCAGAGTGACAAGCTTCTCCTGGAAATTAAACAGCACACATCTTTCCCTCCAGAGCCAGGAAGAGCTACTCAAAGTAAGGACCAAAGCTCCCCCAAAGTGAACCGCAGCCATCCTCAGCAATAAGGTCCAGGGCACCTCGGAATAACAGCTGAGTTCATATCAGGGAAGCCAGCATGACAAGCTCCTCCAAGAGAACGAACAGCTCCAAACAACAACAACAACACTTAAGAGAACCCCCAATACTATTTTTCCTCTCCAGGTCTCCTTTTTATGCTGGCAACAGTCCTCAGGTGGGCCATTCATGCTTAGCACCATGATGATTCAGTTCAGCTGGTGTTTAAGTTGACCACCAGTTACCAATCCACTACAGTGACAACCATCCCTAACCACACAGAGTGCATACCTCTCCTCAGCACACACACACCCGTTTTTAGGCATACATTGTGCACACCACCACTCATCACACACACTATCCCTAGGCACAGAGTGTGTACCATCCTACAGCACACAGAGTTTGTTTTTGTTTTTTGTTTTTGTTTTTGTCTTTACATTCCCAACCCTTTTTATTTTATATTTTAAAAATTTGAAACAGTTTTGCTAAATTGTGAAGACTCAACCTGAATTTTCAATCCTTCTTCTGTAGCCAAAAATACACCCCCCTCCAGACAGTATACTTCAGTTTCTCTTAGTTGCCCAGATCGCTTCCAGTTTACTTCAGTTCCTGTTACAGTTCCTGTTATTTCTCTTTTCTTTTCTTTTCTTTTTCTTTTCTTTCTTCCTTCCTTTCTTTTTTTTTGAAACAACGTGATACAAGGCTTCAAAACAAGATAAAAGGAAACCAACAATGGCTACCATGATGATGCCTCTTGCTATCTTCAGAATAACTTCCCATACCATCAGGCACAGTAAAATCAAACAAAACAAAACAGAATAAAACCAATCAAAACAAAACAATGAAAGCAATAGAGGATTTCAAAACAAGACAACAGGAATACAACAGTGACTACCATAATGTATCTTGTTATCTTTAAAGTAGCTGTTTATACCATCAGACATAATAAAATCAAACAAAACAAAACAGAATAAAATTAATCAAAAGAAAACAAGTAAAGCCATACAAGGCTTCAAAACAAGATAATAAGAAATCAAAAATTGCTACGATAATACATTTTGTTATTTTTGAAATAGCTGTCCATGCCATCAAATATGATAAAACCAAACAAAACTAAACAGAATAAAACCAAGCTAAGCAGAACAATGAAAATAGTACAAGGTCAGGGCTTGGGATTTAGCTCAGCAGCACAATCACTTGCCTAGCAAGCGTGAGGTTGTGAGTTCAATCCCCAGTACAGAAACAAACAAACAAACAATACAGGGTTTCAAATCATGATAATAGGTTAACAGTGGCCACTGTCTTCCCCTTCTAGATATCTCCCCTTTCACCTTACAACATCTATTGTGCATTTTGGATCCCACTAACTCTTTTAGTTTTTTATACTAGGGAGACAACATAATGTTCACCCATGTGACTCTGGACCATTTCACCCTGAGCATGATCTCAACTTGTATCCATTTACCTACAAAAGCCTTGAGGTTATCTTTCTTTATAGCTGAGTAGCTTTCCATTGTATAGAAATGCCATATCTTTCTTATCCATTCTGCAGTAGGGGCAAGCTACCCCAAATTTTTTTCTGATTCCCTGTCACATAGAGCATCGTTTTCTCTCTTTTGACTTTTAGTCTATGAATTTCCTTTTGAGTTAAATGGGTTTCTTGAATAAAGGATATTGATGGATCTTGTCTCCTGACCCACTCTGCCAGTGTTTCTTTCTATTGGTGAATTGAGGTCATCTACATTAATGGTTATGGCCAACATGCACTGCCTCATCTCTGCCACGCGATTTTCCTGACATTGGCTGCCTACTTTTCCTCTCCATTCATTTGTCTGCCCTGCTCAGTGATTCCCCCTCTGCCACTGTTCCTGGAACCATGGTCTTTTTTTTATCTCTTTCTAGAATGTCCTTCAGTATTCTTTGCAGAGTTGGTTTGGTGGTCATGAATTCCAGTTGTTATTTGTCATGGAAGTATCTTGTTTCTCCATTGATTTTGAAAGATAGTTTTGCAGGGTACATCAATCTGGGTTGGAAGTTGTTTTGCAGATGCTTAGGCCACTGAGCTAAATCCCCGGCCCTATTTTTTGAGACAGGTTCTCACTATGCAGTTCAGACTGGCCTTGAACTCACTTTGTAGCCCAGGCCAGTCTTGAACTCACAGTGATTCTCCTGCCTCAGCCTCCTGAGTGCTGGGATTAAAGGTGTGTGCCACTACGCCTGGCTTCCTAACTCTTCTTGACTTGATGGTTTGTGTTGAGAAGTCTGTCATGATTCTGATGGGTCTTCCTTTACAGGTGATCTGTTTCTTTTCTCTAACAGCTTTTAATATTCTATTTTTGTGTTGAATTTCTGGAATCTTGATTATTATATGTCTGGGTGTAGATTTATTTTGGTTATGACTAGCTGGAGTTCTATATGTTTCACTTATCTGTATATCACATCCTTTTCCCATGTTTGGGAAGTTTTCTGTTATTACTTCTGTAAATAGAATTTTAATGTCATTTATGTTGACCCCTGCTTTTTCACTGACACCTACTATTCTTAAATTATTTTGCTTTGCATCATCTTGCAGTTGTTGGATTGTTATTTCCTGGTTCCTTGTTATTTTTAAGAGATCTTTCCTTTCATGATTGCAAGTTGCACACCTGTCTTCAAGGTCTGAAAGTCTATCTTCAGTTTCTTTCAAGCAGCTTTGCCAGCTTTCAATGGAGATTTTAATTTCCTGGATATCTCTTTGAATCTGTTTCATGCAGTCTAAATCTCTCTGATATTGTTCATTCATAGTTTCCCTCATTTTCCTATGCTCCTCTATTTTTTTAAATCTATGTCTTCTTTAGAGATGCTTAGCAATTCTTTTATTGTGTTTTTCACTTCTTCTTTTACCTGAGATAATATTTCTGTTCTAGTTTCTTTATAGCCTCATGAAGTTGTCTCTTTACTTCAGTTGTTACCACTTCAGAAATTTCAGGGGTGTGACTCCCAATCTTTTCCATGTTTTCATCTCCTGGACTTACTTTGCTTGGGTTGGAGTCCAGGGACTGCCTTTTGCTTCTTTGTCTTGACATTTTCTTGGATTCTTTCAAACAAGTGGGTAGTGGGGTCCCAGGCATTTCCTGCATAAGTTACAATTTCTCTGGAGTGTGACTGTTTGGTTCTCCTGGCCAGTGCTGACTACAGGTACCCAATAGTGGCCACTGGGTGCGTTGGTGCAGGGCTGGCTGCTGTTTTTCCCAGCCTGTGATGGCTACCTGCAGGCAGTGTCTTCTGATGGCTGCCAGAGTGTGCGCAGGGGCAGAGCTGGCTGCTGCCTCCCTTCCGAGCTGGTTACTCCACACAGACAGTCTGTGTGCTGACAGATGGTATGCACTCTGTATGCTGAGGGGTGGTAGGCACTCTCTGTGCCTAGAGCTGGTGTGTGTGCTGAGGAGTGGTATGCAATCTGTGTGATGATGGGCGGTATTTACTCTGTGTGCCTAGCAGTGGTGTGTGTTCTGGGGCTGGTATGCACTGCATGATGAAGGATGGTATGCACTCTCTGTACTAAGAGGTAGTATGCACTCTGTGTATCTCTGGGTGGTGTGTGTGCTGAGGGGCACTATCCCCACTGTGTGCTGATGGGTGGTATGTACTCTGGGTGCTAAGGGTTATGTACTCTGGGTGCCTAAGTTTTGTATGCATTATGTGTTCTAATGGGTGATATGAACTCTGTTTGTCTATGAGAAGAGTGTTTGCTGAGGGGTGTTATGCACTCTGCATGCCTAGTGGTTGTGTATGTGCTGATGTGTCATACAGAGTTGGTGTGTGTGCTTAGAGATGCTATGCACTTGTGTGCTGAGTGTAGGTATACACTCTGTGAACCTTGGGGTGGTATGCACTGTGTACTGAGGGATTGTATGCATTTTGTGCTTTAAAGGGCGGTACTTACTCCATGTTGCTAGGGATGGTATGCACTCTTTGTGACTAGTGGTGCTGAGAGGTGATATACACTTTGATTGCGTATGGGTGGGTTGCACTCTTTGTGCCTAGGGGTGGTGTGTGTCCTGAGGGGTAATATGCTCTGTGTATCTAGGGGTGATGTTATAGAGTGGTCAGTCCTGTGTCCCCCCAAAACTTCATGTAATTTGGATGGGGCTGAGTCTAGCCTTTGTGATTGTTTTGTGGTCTAGCACTGGGATTGGCGATGTGAGTGCTGCACCCACCCAGGGGTGGAGCTGACATACAGAGAAGGGTGAGAGGAAGGCTCTTGCCCTCTCTCTGTTGCTGGTGCACCTTATTGTTTGGTGGCCGCCATGAATGGCTGCCCTGCCACACCATGCTGCCTTGGAGCCAGCTGAGTATGGATGGAAACTCCTGAGACCTGTAAGAAATAAACCTTTCCTTCCCTAATTTTGGGCATTAGGTATTTTGTCTCAGCAACGAGTAAAAAGTAACTAAGACAGGTGATATGCATTCTGTGTGCTAAGGGGTGCTGTGCACTCTTTTTGCCTAGGGGTGGTGTGTGTGCACAGTGATGATAAGCACTCTGTGCTGAGGGGTAGTATGTGCTCTGTGTGCCTGGGGATGGTGTCTGCGATGAGGGGTAGTATGCTCTCTGTACACCAGTGCACACCCACCAGATAGATGGGGAGGGAAAGGTGGAGAGCAGAGGTGGCAGCACCTCAGGTCTCTTCTGCATGGCTGTCCAGGTGGAAGCTTCACTGACTGGCAACACCTCAGTTTAATTAAACATACACAGCAGAGCATGATGGTGCATACCTATAATCCCAGCACTCAGGTGGCTGAGGCAGTAGGATTCCCAAGAGTTCAAGGCCATCCTGGGCTATTTAGTGAGTTCCAGACCAGGTAGAACTACATAATAAGAACCTTTCTAAAAAAATAAAATTTAAAGGTAACATTCATTTTATAACCACTGTATTGAAACACTGGTAGGCACTATGGAGACCTAAGTGATTTCTCATCCCTGCAAGAGAGTTCATAATCTAGGAGGCAGTAGAAAGGAAAAGTCATTGCTTGGGAATTATCTTTGACACAAGGCTGAGAGGGAAACCAGAGTACAGCACTGACCTGTGAAGACAGTTGGGGCAGGAGTCCGCTTCCAGACAGAGCTTTGGAGTGAGAAGGATCTCAACATCCTCCTGGGACTCCTGTGGTAGGGGCAAAGGGTCACCTGTCTCAGTCTTCCTGGAGGTGAGACCTTCAGTGATAGATCTACAGCTGTTGGGTGCCTGGGGTCTTGACTCCCTAGCAGGGACTGAACCTGTGAAGCATCTCACACACAGGCTGGCACATGGAGGGGGCCCCGTAATTTCAGGGAGGCTGGTGTGCTCATTGATGCTTGTAGACCAAGCACTCTGGGAAGCTGAGGCAGGAGGAACACAAATTCAAACCCAGTCTGGGCAATTTAGCAAGACTATGTCTGAAAGAGAGATAGAGATAGAGACAGAGATAGAGATAGAGATAGAGATAGAGACAGAGAGAGAAGGAAGAGAAAAGAAAAGGAAAGGAAAGGAAAGGGTGGAAGCTTTGTGCAGTGATGATGCACACCTATAATTCCAGCCCTCAGGAGACTGAGAAAAGAGGAACACTGTAATTTGAGGCCAGTCTGGGCTACACAGTGAGTTCAAGCTCAGACTAAAGTATGTAGTGAAACCCTGTCTCAAAAAATGAATGAATGAATGAATGAGTGAATGAATAAATGATCTGGGATGCAGCTCAGTGCAAAGGTTCTGTGTTTAGTCCCCATACTGTAACCAAACCAAACCAAACAAATGAAACAACAACAACAACAACAAAAAAAGCATGATAAATGAATGCCAGACTTACAGCACTTGTTAAATCTGGCCACAGGGCCTTTAGCTCAGTGGCAGAGCAATTGCCTAGCATGGGCCTTGATTTCCATCCCCAGTATAGGTTAAAAAAAATCTAGGTTAAAAAAAAAATCTGGGTCATTGAATGGCACAAATTGGCTAAGTACAGACTACAAGATTCAGTCCTAGTTAAAGTTTATTATAATAGTCCACAAGAAAAAAGATGAACCAAAAGGTTAAATCATATACCTGTGAAATTACAAGGTGTCTTGGTTACTTTTCTCTCGTTGTTGAGACAAAATACCTAAAGCCCAAAGTGAAGCAAGGGAAGGTTTATTTCTTACAGTTTTGGGAGTTTCAGTCCATATTCAGCTGGCTCCAAGGCAGCATGACGTGGCGGGGCAGCTGTTCATAGCCACCTCAAACAGCAAGCTGGAACAAAGCCAAAGAGGAAGGCAGGCCTTTGTCCCCACCCTTACACCGTATGCCAGTTCCACCCCTGGGCGGGTGCAGCACTCACATCACCAATCCCAGCACCAGACAACAAGCCAATCATGAACACCAGACTCAGCTGTGTCCATGATTACATGAGGCTTGGGGGGTGCCATCTGAACACAAACTATAACACAAAGGAACTAAGAAATTTACTAATCTTAGGATTTTTTTTGTGGGGGGAGAGGAAATGGGGATTGAACCCAGGACCTTCACACTGAGCTACAGTTTTGAGACCAGGTCTCACTTAGTCACTAAGTTTCCCAGGCTGGGCTCAAATTTGGTCATTCTCCTGCTTCAGTCTCCCAGAGTGCTGGGATTACTGGTTTGTGGCACCATGAGTGGCAACCTTTCTTAATTTTTAACTAATAATTTTTAAATTACACGTTCATTTTATTTATTTATTTACTTATCTTTTGAGACAGGGTCGCACTATGTAGTTCAGGTCAGCCTTGCACTTGCAGTGAGAGATCCTCCTCCTTCAGCCTCCTCAGTGCTGGGATTACAGGCTTACACCACCACACCAGGCTATATGTGCATTTTAGAAGGTGTTTCTTCTGTATCTTTTTTCCTTCTTAAATGTTAGTTAGAGCACTCATTTTAATTAGTAGTAAATGAAGACACAGTGGCAAAGTAACTTCTTGAAGACTGTGCGGCAATTCCTAAGCAGGCTGGCCTACAAGCGGTGCTTCTTTCCTCCCAATAACATCCCCAGGTCCTCACCCTGTCACACTGGAAATGTGTTCAACCAGGAAGTAAAGGACAACATAATATAGATTTTTGATGTTGTTTATTTAATTCTTAAATTCTGAGTGGTTGTTTTCTTTTGTTTGTTTTTTTGAGACAGGATCTTGCTATGAGATTCAGATTCAGGCTGGCCTTGAACTCACTTTGCAGCCCAGGCAGGGCTTGAACTCACAGTGATCCTCCTGCCTCAGTCTCCATATCCATGCGAATGTTGCTTTTTGGGCAATTAAAATATTACATGAAAATTTTTTAATGAAAAAAGAATAAAAACGATGATACAGGATTTCAAAACAAAATAATAGGAGATTAACAATGGTTAATACATTGCGTATTGTTATCTTCAAAGTAGTTGCTCAGGTTACAAGATATTGGCATGATCAAACAATGAAAGCACAAGCTACTCTTTTTGATGAACTAACAGAGATTAGTAGTATAATTATCTTGTGTATATATATATATATATAATCTTTCCCTTTTTTTGTTTTCTCCTTTCCGCCATGAAGCATCTTTTTCGCCTTCACTTTATGAGAGAACAAGTGGTTTGAGAAAAGCTTAGTTAGCAGAGGATGAAATGCGAAGCACCCGCGGCAGAGCTCGCACCGCAGGGGCCCCGCGGGGAGACCCCTTCACCCTGGCCTTCAGGACAAGCGCCTCTCAGGATTTACAAGCGAATTGTACAGCGGGCCTGTTTTGTACCCTTGTGTACCGCGCCGTTAAAACCGTCCCTTCTCTCACAACTCACCTCACTTGCTGACTGCCGGGCCCTGCTGGGGAGGCCGCGCGCACCCAGTTCTCCTCGTCCCGACGCAGGGCCGCGCACCATTTGCAGAGCCGCGGCAGGCGGGGACCAGAGCTTCCCACGCCGCTCGGGTGCCTTTCCTGAGCTCCGGGTGCTCCGGGGAACCTGTTAACGTCGCCCAGTGCCCAGGACCCTTTGTGAACTTTCCGGGAGAAAGAAGCGCATCCGCGGCATCTCTGCCAAAGCCCAGGGTGCCCACCCTCCGCGGAGGCAACGCGGCAGAGCTGCGGGAAGGGCCGCTCCTCCCGGCTCCTCCGCTCGTCCGCTCCTCGCGGCCGCGGCGCCTCCTTAACCCGCGCCGGAAGGCGAGCGGGGCGCTGCGTGGATCCGGGCAGGAGCCGGGGTCTGCAGCGGAGCCAGCCGGATCCAGCTGAGCTATGCGTGACCTGAGCGTCAGTCTCTGGCTCCCGGGAGCCGGGACTGGCCGGGGCCCAAGCGGTGGCAGCGCGGGGGCCCCAGACGCCGAGGGCGGCGGCGCGCACGGGACGGGCCTTGTGGGGGCGCTGCAGCCGCGGGAGCCGGGATGCGTGCTGGCGGCGCCGCCTCCGGACCCCGCTGCCCAGGCCGGCGCTGGGAGCGTGGGGAGCCGAGAACCCCGCCCCCGGCGCAGGAGCGGAGGCAAGAGCGAGGCCGCAGTAGCCTTGGCCAGGGCACAGGGGACGCTCCCGTCCTTCCCGCAAGCGACGGGACCCCATCCTGGCTCGGGAGGGGACCGCAGAAGTCGACAGGGGGTTCTCCTTCCTTGAGGAAGCCACCACCCTCTGGACAAGCGCTGTGCACACTTGGGGACTTCGGAAACAGAGAGGAAGGGTCCTGCCCTGGCCCAGTTCCTCATCAAGCTGGGCGTCCTGAATTCTCTATGTAGTCCACGTGAGCCTCAAACACATGGCGATCCTCCTGCCTCAGTCTCCCGAGTGCTGGGATTACAGGGGCGCACCACTAGGCCTCCCTGGGACAGACAATTTAGATCCTGGCATTTTTAAGAAATGGTGAGTGTTAGGGCTGGGGATTTAACTCAGCAGCATAAGCACGCACCTGCCTGACAAGTGTGAGGTTCAATCCCAGGTACAAAAAAAAAAAAAAAAAAAAAAAAAAAAAA
>RJWM01027827.1:0-26359 GCA_004363535.1 Dasyprocta punctata | reverse complement strand
ACTCCATTTATGTTATACAGGAGGTCTCTCTAAAATATGCTTACTTTGTACCTTTTAGGATTTAAAAGTACTGCAAAATTATAATAAAGCAAGGACTTATCTTGGTAATAAGCAATAAATGTTGACAAAGTGTTCATATTAACTGTAGTAACTGAAACGGTAGACAAATCTTTACTCATGAGGAAAAAATTAACAAAAACAAGCATCTGCCTTTTGCAGTTTTTAACAACAAAGTCCAATAAAGAAATTAAAGAAGTCTCAATCATTTTTATGACTCGTAGAAATTTAAGTGTTAACAAAGAGAGAGTTGCATTTGTTCTTATTTGAATAGAATTCTTTTTGAGTGAGGAGGGGCAGTAAGAGAGAGAGAAAGCAAATAACAAATAGCAGTATTGAAACCTCAGGACCCCCAAAGGTAAGCTACCACCTTATTTGTTCAATCTCATTAGGAATATAACTACAGACATTGAGCTAGTCTTTGAAACATTACAATTATTGTATTAGATTGAGACATTGAGCAACTCAAATTTTACTTTCAAATATCAGAATATATATAAAAAATAAGTCAAATGACTTATATTGTAATATTCCAAAGGCAATTTAAAATTTTATTTTTTGCAACGGAAACTTGGTCCAAAGATTTGATTCTTTGATTATCTCAAAACTCTCCAAACATGCCCACAGATAGTGGCTAGAGAAGACAAAAACTCAAGGTGCAAAGTTCTTGAAATTCCACATAACCTTTTCAGGTCTATTGCAAATTCTCATAGACATAAATATTAAAAAAAAAAGACGAAGAAAGAAAGAAACAAGAACGCAGAATCACTGCTGCCCTAAAACTCAAGGAGAAGGTTTCCTATAGCTTCCATCTTGAACCCCAAACATCTGCTCCTGCTTTTTTTCTCCTGAGTTGTGAAGAACAGAGGCATTTTCTTTAAAGCAGATATACTCAGCTTTCACGCCATTTTTCCTCTCCTTCTCAGAACTGCTGAAAAATTGTTATCCATAGTGAACAATTAGTAAATAGAATCAGGAGAAAATCCTGTTTTGAAGAAGCAACTCAGCCTACCTTTTCAGAAAAAGCCAATTGTTAGCTTCCTTTCCTGTTCTCAAAATATTTAAAGCAGTTAAGAAATGTCAGGAGTAAAACCTTTTGAAAGAAAAATTCAAAATGAGAAACAATGTCTCACGTTAAAAAGTTAAAAAAAATGGTATTGTCTCCCATTTTATCTAGTTCTAACATGCTTTAAAACTGAAATTACACACCCTTTCCCTACGTACTCGCAAAATAAATCTATTAGAGCAGCCTCATCTTTTAGAAATCCCAGAACCTCAGTAGTTAGGCCTCCACTCAATCTCCATCAGCAATAGCATGTGTATTCCCATCCTTTAGAGAAATTCGCTCCTCCAGCTTGCATCATTACTTAGAACATATTTGCCAAATGTCTCATTCTTGAAACTCACCCGTGTGTGATTTTATTTGACTTCTTCACCTAAACCTAAATAACCAGTAACACCAGCTCCCATTTCCCACAACTTTGTAGCTTTCTTTTTCCTTCATAGGAGAAACGTGGCCCCAACGTCGTAAGGCAAACACACCCAAAACTCCCTGGAAAAATAAAATCGATACAACAAAGAAAGAAAGGGAAGAAGGGAGTAGTGCGAGGGATGCGTACTCTTCCGAAGGAAAAGCTGCCTGATGAACAGTAATTTAACGGTTCTGAAGCAGAAAAGACCATTAGGTAAGAAAAATAACAAACGTGGACTCCCCACTCTCCTTACCGCCGTAGAGCCAGAAGAAGATGCAATATATACACGGATCACCATCCTGGGAACAGTGGCTTGCGGCTGTTTGGATGCTGAACACGGCCACAGAGCAGCTGCAGTAAGGCTGGAAAGGAACTAGGGGCCCAAAAGGGATTAGGAGGGTGGGGGAGGGAAAAAAGGGAACGCCCCAGAGCCCTGCCTCAGCCCTTAGCTGCTTTCAACCGGCTCAGAAGACTGCAGTCCAGCCCCAAACTCCGGAAGGCACAGGCTCATTTGCATCATTTCTTTTTTTTTTAATAGAAAATCTCGAAAAGCACCGCGAGATCTGTTGAAACAATTCTTTTTGACTACTCCTTTCTCGAGAAGAGGGGGAGGAGGAGAAAGGAAAAAGAAAAGAAAAAGCAAACACTGAATTGAACTAGATTAGAATGAAAGAAGGACCTTTTCTATACAAGAAAAATTTTCCTGTAATTTACTGCTCAGAAATGTACGCAAAACAGAAGATACATCTTCCTTAAAACAGCAAGTTCTGTGCTAAATCCAGACACTACTAAGAAAAACCCCAAGTTCTCAGTGCTTTGAACATCGTTAAGACTTTTATAATGCAATGATTTTTATAATGTTTGCTGGTTCCAGGAAATGTGAACTGAAATACTGGGCCAGGGTTCAGGAGAAGTTTCAGGTTTCCCTAAACCGGAAAAGACGGAATTAATTTTCTTTTTTGAGTTTTGCTTTTTATTAAAATAGGAAATCTTTTTTCTGCTGATATTTTGCAGGAGGACTGATTTCCAAACTCAAGAATGGAGGAGAAAATTGAAAACAAAACTTGAAAATCATGTGTATGAAAGTATTTTGCTTTGCTTTTTATCTGACTGAGAAAAGAAATTGGAGCATAAATTGTAGATGTTGAAATGATATAGAAAGAGCAGGTAACTATAGCTTAGGGAAATGAACAAACAATTGGTAATGTATAGTGGAGGGACAAAAATTAAGGGTCGAAAATTGCAGCAGTTTCCTAAAAGTTCCCCATCCACAGATTCTGTTTCCTCCAAACTACTTTTTATACTAACTCTAAATTAATCTCTTTATATGTGGTCTGTATAACAACCTAGAGAGGCAGGTAGTAGTACACTATTTTTCACAGAAAAGACACTGAAATTTAGCAAAATAATTTCCTCAGTCCTCTATAGTAGCTAGCAAACTCCAGATTTGAGACTTTACCTCAAGTTCAACCTTCTCCAAAGACCACTCTATCATTATTGTAACAAAAATGTTAGCTACTTTTTGTTCTAAAATACTGCGTTTATGTAAGGCAATATGGGCTGAAATACTTATGATAGCTCTGTATTCACTATCAAACCAAACCTAAATTATGTTTCTAAGGAGACCCCATATGATCTGGTCACGCTATTCATAGTCTTAACCATTGCTTAGATTCTCCACACAGTCAATGCAGACCTCTTTCAAAATGATGAAATGACAAACAGAAGAAAAGAAAACCCTTCCATTTTTTCTACACATCTACCAGATGAAATTAATTATCCCCAGAGAATTGAATAACAGAATTAGCAAAAAGTCAGCAGGGCTTTTTCTAGACCTTTGAGGAATAAAAGGGTGATTTCTGATTTTATTTCTTTTAAATAGAGGTGTGAAATGTCCCCAATAAATTGATTTATAAATAAAGTCTACTGGTCCTTAATAACAGGACTTGGAATACATTTTGAGTGAGGGAACTTTATCAATATCTCCGTCCTACACATTAACATTACAGGTATTCCTTGTTTAATGACCCACCTATTTAACAACTGTTTGGACTTAGGACTGAGGCTTGCTGCTCAGACTTCTGACCTGCCACTCACACTTGCAACCTGTCTTGTTTTTTGTACATTTCTGTAGATCTTATTATAGAGGTTCGATTTCTTTGTGCAGTATACCTTGTTTGTATAATACTACCATTTTTTTCTGATTGGACTGTACAGTACAATATTGTGGTTTCATGTACTGTTACATATTAAAGTACTGAATATAAAGTTATACAAATAAATGCAAAGTTTTTGAGTTGGAGTTTCCTTCGACCATTTCTTCTTGAATATTACCATGTACATACTACATACAATTCCTCATTTAGTTACTAATACCTTTTAACAATATAGTTGCAGGAACTGAACTGGAGCACTGAACAAGGAATGTCCATGTAGATAGTATCAGACTTTTCACTACATTCAACCATTCCTAGAAAAGGTACTATAGTTTCTTCATTTTAATTTTAATAGAGTAGTCCTCTGGGAACATTGGCTTATATTTTTTAACTGGAAAGGACAACGCATGAATGAAGTAAGGTAGAGTTTTCGAACAGCACTGTGACCTATTCCCATGAAAAAATCTAATTATTAGCCAACATTAATATATTTTAAAGTTACAAGATAAATGCATTCTGTATGCGCATTCCTCTAATAATTTCTTAGAATAAACTTTTTGATGTGGAATTGCTGGCAAACTAAGTAGGCCTTCTAATATTTTGCTAAAACGCTATATTTGGGGCTCTCTCCGGAATGGCATTGTATAGAAGGAATCCAAATAACCTCTACTAAACATGGGTCGTACAGGATTAGAACTAGAAGACATCATCTGTTATCTCTGGCTTTTGTGGGTTTTTTGTTTTGGTTTGGTTTTAGGGTTTTTGTTTTCTGAGACAGGGTCTCTCTTTGTAATTTAGGCTGACCTCTAATTGAGGTAACCCTCGTTCCTCAGGCTCCAGATTGCTGAGATTACAGGCATGCACCACCAGGCTAGGCTACTTCAGGTTTTGATCTCCATCGTTCTCATAAGTATTTTTCCTACACTCGCTTGGAGTTCCTTTTATGATGAGAAAACTCACCTTTTATCTTCAACCTTCTCTCTGAATGTTCTTTACACCTCATTGCCTTAACTGATCATTGTTTCTTCAGAACAACATTTCCCCTTCTCAAGGGGAGATCCCTTATGCTTGCACATTTTTTTTTTTTTTTTTTGGCGGCACCGGGGATTGAACTCACAACCTCGCACCTGCTAGACAGGTGCTTAAGCCACTGAGCCAAACTCCCGGCCCTAGCTTTCTGAGGCAGGGTCGCACTATGTAGCTCAGGTCGGCCTTGTGCTCGCGTTGTAGCCCAAGCAGGCCTGGAACTCACAATGTTCCGCCTACCTCAGCCTCCGGAGTACTGGGATTAAAGGCGTGCGCCACCACGCCCGGCTTGCTCTCATAATCTAATCAGGGTTAACAATCTTCATCTCCCTGCCAAAAGAAGCTGTATACTCTTGTTCCACAAAAATATTTCATACCCTCTGGACAGAAGCAGCTCTAAATCATCACTCAGTTCTTTGGAATTTCAATCTGTCTTCTTTTCTTGACCTGGTAATTCCTCACTTCCCTGTTTAGATCTTTGATAGTTTGAAGACAATTTTGCAAATTACCTTTGAACATTTTAAATTGCCTTTGGTCAGGGAGTTGTTCCAGGTCATCTAGTCCACCATTGCCACAAGCAGAAAATTTTCCTGTGTTTTAACTTTTGAGAAAGTAAAAATATTACCTATTCCACAATCCAAAAAGACTAGAAAGCTACAATTAAGAAATGTTTAGTGAAATACTTACAAAATATTACATATCAACTTCATTTGATATTAAATTTAGTATTCCTAAAATTTCATTTCATTTGAAAACAATTCATAGTTTCGATTTTTTCCACAGCAGCAGAATTCCCAGGTATACATAATAGCTACTGAGAAATCAGTGTTAAACATAATTTAATGAATGGCTTCTGGCTCAATAATTTTAAATTCCTACCTGATCTGGAAGATCAGAGACAAGGAGCATAACACACAACACATCAACATGTAAATATAGAAATCACACACAGAAACACAAATACTGCATTTCGAAGGACTTTCTGTTGCTTTCCCAAAGACTCCACAGAAATATGCAGTGGAGTTAGTGTAGAGGAAATAACACTAATATGCTTAGGAGTGTTCAGTCTATCTCAGCCAGTTTCTATATGGTGATGGACATAAACAGAACTTTAGAACTCTGTGCTGGCAGATACCTTGGAATTATTGGGTTCAGAGTTCTGATTATATAAAAAGTGCTATGTTAATTTTTATGGCCACTAGAAGACATGAATCACTTTCTTTTAAAATTTTGTTAGGTTTTTTTTTTTTTACTTCTAGTAGTACAGGTTTACAGTACATAATGTATATATTCACTGTAGGGAGTTGGTATTTGTACATGACATATTTTAACTCCCTTCTTCTTTCCTTTCTCTCTACCCCTCTTTTACTTTTCCAGCATCTGATTCATTTATTTATGAAAACTTACAAAATTAATTATCATATACACAGATTGAAAATCAGACTAATAGGCTAAAGAACATATAAAGCACGTAAAATAATTGTACTAAGAAAAAGTACACTTGTAGATGCATCATCTGCTCTGGACTGCAATATTTTTTCTTTCATTTTTTCCTATTGTCTCTCTTTTATCACATACTTATATATGTACTGATTTTTATTTTTCATTTTTTTTCTTGGTACTGGGGATCAAACTCACAACCTCTTGCTTTCCAGACAGTCGCTTGTGCTGCTGAGCTAAATCCTCAGCCCCACTGATTTTTTTCATATAAGACAAAATACACAATACTTAAACTTGCATGTCTAAATTATTTCATTTAAAATTGTGGTCTCAGGGCTGGGGGTTTGGCTCAGTGGCTTAAGTGCCTGCCTGGCAGGCTCAAGGTTGTGAGTTTGATGCCCCGTGCCGGAAAAAAAAAAAAAAAAAAAAACATTGTGGTCTCAAATTGCATCCATTACCTTAAAAATGACTCAAGTTTATCTTCTTTGTTGCAAAGTAATACTCCATTGTGTATAAATAGCACAATTTTTGTGCATTCATTTGTTGATGGACATACAGGCTCTTTCAAAATTTTAACCATTATTAATTATACTGCTACAAACATATGTATGCATACATTACTGTGGTATAATGAATTTAACACTTTTAGGAAAATATCTAAGGGAAATAATTGAGTCAAATGGAATTTCTAGTTTTAGTTTTTTGAAGTCTCTCCAGGCTTAGTTCCATAATGGTTGCATCAGTTTAGAGTTCCATCAACAATGGAAAAGGGTTCCTTTCTACATGTATCCTCTCCAGAATTTGGTATTGGTTGATTTTTTTATGGTAGCTATGCTTTCTGGAGTGGGATGGAATCTCAGTATTGTTTTAATTTGCATTTCTCAAATGGCCAACAGTGCTGAACATTTTTCTTATATTTATTACTCATTTGGAATTCTTCAACTGAGAAGTGTCTATTGAGTATAGATACCCATTTTTAATTGGATCTATGAGTTTTGGGGGCATGATGTTTTTGAGTTCTTCATATATTCTGGATATTAATCCTTTGCCTGAGGAATAGCTGGCAAATTTTTTTCTCATCCTGTACTTTGTCTTTTCACTCTTTGCTAGGCAGAAGGGTTTTAATTTAACTTGATCCCGTTTGTTGATCTTGGCAATACATCTTAAGCAACTGGGATTTTGTTCAGAAAATCATTGCCTACACCTAAGTCTTTAAGATTTTTACCTATTTTTCTTCCAGCAGATTAGGTGTATCTGTTCTAATGTTTAGATCATTGATCCATTTTGGTTTTAGTTTAGTGTATGATGAAAGAACTGGTTTTGAGTTCTACATTTGGTGTGTGGATAGCTAATGTTCCCAGCAGGATCAGTTAAAGAGGGTATCTGTTCTTCAGCAAAGGGATTTGGAAACTGTCAAAAATAATATATCTGAGTATGCCTAGAGTTGTTTCTGTATCTTCTATTCTGTTCCATTGATCAGTGAGTATGATTTTACTAATACCATGCTGTTTTTATCACTGTAGCTTTATAGTATAATTAGAAGTGTGGGATTGTCATGCTTTTTGGCTTGCCCTTGTTGCCCAGAATTGTTTTTGCTGTTCTAGGTCTATTCTTGTTCCAAATGAATTTTAGGAATGCTTTCTCCAATTCTGTGAGACATGTTGTTAATGATATTTTTGTTGGAAATGCATTAAATCTATATAACATTTTTAGAAGTATGGCCTTTTTTGAAAAATTTATTTTGTATTTCCAGGCTGAAGAAATGAACAGATTCCTAGTTATATATGAATTGCCAAAGCTGAATTTAGGAGGTATAAATTGATCAAGAGATAAAAAAAGGTCACTACATACTTGTTATGGAAAAACTTGAAGAGACATGCACCAAATAATGGAGAACCCAACTATATTGGACAAATATTAATAGACGTTAAAAATCAAATAAGCAAAAATATAGTTTTAACAGGGGACCTCAACACTCCATTGTCACAAAGAGACAGATCTACTAGACAAAAAATAATCAACAAAGAAATAACAGAACTGAACCAAACTTGTGAACAAATGGACTTAGTAGATAGGTACAGAGTGCTCCACCCAACAACATCAGAACACACATTTTTCTCAGCTGCACATGGGAAGTTCTCTAAAATGGACCATACACTAGTCCACAGAGCATGCTGAAGTAAATCCAAAGGAACTAAAATTATTCCATGCATATTATCTGAACATAGGGCAATAAAGTTGGAAATTTATGACAAAAAGAAATCACAACAACTCAAAAACCACAGGGAAATTAAATAACACTCTCATAAACAACCAATGGGTCACAGAAGTAATTAAATAAAAAATTATAAAATATCTACAATCAAACAAAAATGCAAATACAACTTAATGGAACCTGTGGGACACAACAAAGGCAATACTCAGAGAGAAGTTTATAGTGGAGAATTCTCACATCAAGAAAATGGAATGAACACAAATAAACAGTGCAATGTGACACCTCATACTTCTAGAAAAAGCAAAGTATGTCAAGCCCAAAGCCTAAAGAAGGAAGGAAATTGTACAGAACAGAGCAGAAATTAATGCAATTGAGACTAAGAAACAAATACAAAGAATTAATGAAGCAAACAGTTGGTTCCAAGAATAAATAAAATTGATAAATCCCTAACCAACCTTATCAAAAAAGGGAAAGAAAAAATTCAAATTCTTGCAATAAGAAATGAAAAGAGAGAAATCACTATAATGATGTGAAAATTCAAAAAATCATCAATACCTACTTTGAAAATCTATACTCTCAGAGGATGGAAAACAGAGAAGAAATGGACCGATTCCTGGAAACATATGAATCAAGAAGATATAAAGATCCTGAATAACACAATATCAGTTAATGATATTAAAAATGTAATTAAATACCTCCAAAGAAGGCCCAGGTCCTGATGGATTCACATGTGAATTATTCAAAAAATTTAGAGAAATTTAGCACCAATACTCCTCAAATTCTTTAATGAAATTGAAAGAGAAGCAATTCTCATTAACTCATTCCTGCAGGCAACTATTACCCTTAAACCAAAACCAAAGAAAGACCCAATTGAAAAAGAGAACTACAGGCCAATCTCCCTAATGAACATGTATGAAAAAATCTTCAATAAAATACTAGCAAACAGGATGCAGGAAATCACGAAGATTGTACAACATAACCAAGTGATATTCATCCCAGAAATGCAGAGATGGTTCAACATATGCACATCAAGAAACATATTAACAGAAGCAAAAACAAAACAAAAAAAATATGATCATCTCAATAGATGCAAAAAAACCCTTTTGATAGAATCCAACACTCATTCATCATAAACACTCTGGAAAACATTGAAACAAATACTATTTACCTCAATCTGGTAACAGCCATTTGTGGTGAACTAACAGCCAACTTCAAACTAAACAAACAAGAATGGAAAACTTTCAGTCTAAAATCAAGAACAAGGCAAGGATGTCCTCTATTTCCACTCCTATTCAATATAGTTCTGGAACTATCAGCCAGAGCAATTAGACAAGAGAGGGAAATAAAAGGAATAAGGATAAGAAAGGAAGAAGTTGAATTATTGCTATTTGAAGATGACATGACACTGTACATAGAAGACCCCAAAAACTCTACCAATGGACTTGTAGACTCAATAAGCAAATTCAGCAGTGTAGTTGGATACAAATTCAACTCTCAAAACTCAATAGTATTCCTGTACACAAACAAAAACTCACTTAAAGAGAAATCAGGGAAACCATAACCTTCACTAAAACATCCAAAAAAGAAAGAAATATTTGGGAATCATTCTAACAAAGGAAGTAAAAGATTTATACATTGACATTCACGGTACTCTGAAAAAAAGAAATCAAACAAGAATTCAAAAAATGGAAAGATATCTCTTGCTCACAGATAGAAAAAACCAACGTTGTGAAATGGCCATACTCCCAAAATTGTTATATAGATTTAATGCAATCCCCATCAAAATATCATTAGCATTCCTCAGAGATCTAGAAAAAGCTTTCCAAAAATTCATTTAGAATCAGAATAGACTGAGAATAACAAAGGCAAATGTGGGTAACAAAGATAAGGCAGGAGGCATCACAATCCTTGACCTGAAATTATACTACAAAGCAGATACAAGAAAATCAGCATGGTACTGGAAAAAAACAGAGGTGAGGATCAGTGAAACAGAAGATGCGTAAACAACTACAGACACATTCTGCCACCTTATCTTTGACAAAGTTGCGAAACATGTTTACAGAAATAAAGATAACTTCTTTAAAAAGTAGTGTTGGAAAAACTGACTTTCCACATGCCAAAGACCAGATCCATGTCTATCACCATGCACTAATCTAAAGTTAAAGTTGATCAATGATCTAAATATTAAGACAGAAACACTAAATGTATTTTAAGAGAAAATAGGTACAAATTTCGAGGACATAGGGGTAGGCAGAGAGTTAAGGAACATAACCCAAACTGCACGGAAGTACTTCAAAGAGTCAAAAACTGGGATCTTATCTTATTGAAAAGTTTTTGCACATCAAAAGAAATCACCAACAGTGTAAAAAGAAAACCCACAGATGAGGAAAACATTTTTATCAACTGTCCCTCACGCAGAGGAGTTCTATCTAGAATGTATAAAGAATTGAAAAAAATAAGGCCCCCAAATTCAAAGACCCTATCCCAAAATGGGCATCTGAGATGAATACACACTTCTCAGATGAAGAAATACAAATGGCAAATAAATATATGAAAAAATGTTCAACATCATTGGTCATCCAAGAAATGCAAATTAAAAGAACACTGAGATATCATTTTACTCCAGAAACAATGGCTAGCATCAAGAAATGAACCAATAACAAATGCTGGAAGGGCTGTGTGGAAAAAGGAACACTATTCCATTATTGGTGGAAACGTAGACTGGTACAACCACTGTGGAAGTCAACGTGGGTGTTTCTCAAAAAACTAGGATCAGAGGTTCTATTCAACCCAGTAGTTCCCCTTCTGAGTATTTTCCCAGAAGAACTGAAAACATCATACCACAGCCACATATGTGCACCCATGTTTATAGCTGCACAATTTGTAATAGCCAGATCTTGGAAACAAGCCAAAAGCCTATCAACTAAGGAATGGACAAAAAGATGTGGTATTTTTATGCAATAGTGTACTACTCAGGTATAAAGAAGGATAAACTAGAGGCTTTTATAGGTAAATGGATGCAACTAGAAACCATACTCATAAGTGAAATGAAACAAACTCACATGTATAAATACCATATTGTCTCGCTAGCATAAGAAACTTAAAGTAAGTAAGATCCAAAAGTTACAACAGATATAGTGAAAGAGGAAGAAGCTGCTCAAAGGGAAATCCTATTGTTTGATCAATTTTGCATGCCTATATCTGGTAACCTGAGCAACTATTTTGAAGATAGCAATATGCAATATAACAACCATTGTTAAATTCCTGTCATCTTTTGGAATCCTATATCACTATTTTTGTTGTTGCTGCTATTGTTGTTGTTTGGCCTTTGTTGTTTTTTTCTTTCCTGTTTGATTGCTTTTTGATATTTCTGTATTTGTTTCTCCTCAAATAAAAAAGAGTCAAAAACATAAATCCTATGATCATTTCAATAGATTCAGAAAACTCTTTTGACAAAGCCCAACAGTCAATAATGATAAAAGACCTACAGAAAATTGAAATACATATGATTTTTACCTCAGTCTGATAAAAGCCGTGTATGACAAAACAAGAGCCAACTTCATTCTAAATGGACAAAAATTGAAATGTTTCACTATAGAATAAGGAACAAGACATGGATGTCCATTATCACCACTCCTATTCAATACAGTTCTGGAAACATTAGCCAGAGCAATTAGACAAGAGAGAGAAATAAAAGAAATTAGTTTAGGGAAAGAAGAAGTTAAAATATTATAGTTGTAGATCAGATGATACTCTATATAAAAGAACCCAAAAACTCCACCAAAAGACTTCTACATTTAATAAGCAAAATCAGTAGCATAGCTGGATACAAAGTCAACACTCAAAAATCAATAGTATTCCTGCACACAAACAACAAACTCACTGAGAGAGAAGTTAGGGAAACTACACACTTCATAATAACATCCAAAATAATGAAATACTTAGGAAAGAATCTAACCAAGAAAGCAAAATATCTACACATTGAAAATTACAGCATTCTGAAAAAGGACGGTGAAGATGATATTAGAAAATGGAAATATATTCCTTGCTCATGTATAGGAAGAACCAACATCGTGAAATGGCTATACTTTCAAAACTGTTATGCAGATTTAATGCAATCCTGAACAAATTACCAATAGCATTAGTATACCTCAAAGAACTAGAGAAAATATTCCTAAAATTCATTTGAAGCCAGAAGAGAACTAGAATAGCAAGAGAAATTCTGGGCACCAAAGTCAAGGGAGGTGTCATATTCCCCAACCTGAAACTATACTGAAAAGCTACTGTGACAAAAAACACACACACACACACACAAACAAACAAACAAACAAAAAACATAGTATGGGCAAAATGACAGACCTCAGGATTAGTGGAACAGATTAAAAAATGCAGACACAACTACAAAGACACTCAGCTGCCTTATCTTTGACAAAGGGGCCAAACATGTTCACTGGAAGAAAGATAACCTCTTTAATAAATGGTGATGGAAAAACTGGCTTTCCACCTGCCAGAGGTTAAAACTAAGCCCATGTCTATCACCATGCACTAAACTGAAGTCTAAATGGATCAAAGATCTAAATATTAAAACAGGAACAATAAATCTACTGAAAGAGAAAGTAGGTAGAAATGTTGAAGATATAGGTGTAGGTAGAGAGTTCATGAACAAAACCAAGGCTGTACTGGAAATACTTCAAAGAATCAAAAACTGGGATCTCATCTTATTAAAAAGTTTTTGCACATCAAAAGAAATCACCAACAGAGTGAAAAGACAACCCACAGCTGGGGAAAACATTTTAACCAACTATTCCTCAGACAAAGGACTTATATCTAGAACGTATAAAGAATTGAAAAAAATTAGGTCTCCCAAATTCAAAGACCCAATCCAAAAATGGGCATCTGAGATGAATACACACTTCTCAGAAGAAGAAATCTAAACAGCAGGTAAATATATGAAAAAATGTTCAACATTATTGGTCATTCGAGAGATACAAATTAAAACAACACTGAGTTTCCATCTCACCCCAGAAATGACTATCATGAAGAAATCAACCAGAAACAAGTATTAGAGGCACTGTGGGGAAAAAGAAATCCTTTTCCACTGTTGGTGGGAGTGTGGACTGGTGCAACAACTTTGGAAATCAGTGTAGAGATTCCTCAGAAAACTTGGATTAGAGGTCTCATTTGATTCAGTTACTCTTCTTCTGGGTATTTTTCACTGAAGAATTAAAAATATAATACCATGGCAAAATACTTTCACCCATGTTTATAGCAGCACAATTTGTAATAGCTAAATCCTGGAAACAACCCAAATGTCCATCAACCAAGGGATGAATAAAAAAGATTTGGTATTTTCATACAATGGAGTACTCCTCAGCGATGGAGCAGGATAGACTTGAGACTTTAATAGGTAAAAGGATTCAACTTGAGACCATACTGATAAGTGAAATAAATCAGAGTAGCATGTGTAAACATCATAATGTCTCCTTAGTGTGAGAAGGTGAAAAAGCAAATAAAATCTAAATTGTGCAATAAATGTTGTGAAATGTGAAGAAACTGTTCAAAAAGAAAGAAAAATTGGGATGATGGAGAGGAGAAAAGAAGGAAGGAAATAGGAAAAATAAATACATATTGGTTGATAGATACAAGAGAGTTAAGATGGTTACATGACTAATTTCCATTAGTTTATTGAAAAGGAAGGTTTGTGCCTATATTGTTTGATTAATTTTTCATGCCTATAACATGTACTATGAGCAACTACTTTGAAGATAACAGTATGCAATGTATTAACCATTGTTACTCTTCTACTGTATTGTTTTGAAATTTTATATCATGGCTTCTTCTCTTTAAAAGTATTTTTAAGTAAATGTAGAGGAATTGAAATCATCCCATGCATACTATCTGACCATAACATAATGGAACTACAAATCAGTGACAAAAGAAATTTAAAAACTACGTAAATGCATGGAAATTAAACATTGCCCTTCTGAGCAACCAGTGGGTCACAGAGGAAATTAAAGACAAATTAAACAGTATCTGCAATTTTAATGCCAATACAATGTACTGAATCTTATGGGATGCAGTGAATGCAGTCATATAAGGGAAATTTATAGTAATGAATTCTCACATCAGAAAATCAGATTGATCTCAATAAAACAACCTAATGTTGAACCTCAAACTTCTAGAAAAAGAAGAACAAATCAGGCTGAAAATTCATGAGGGAGGAAATTATAAAGATAAAAGCAGAAATTAATGCAATTGAAACTGAGTAAACAATACAAAGAATCAATGATTACAAAAGCTAGTTCTTTGAAAGAATAAATAAAATCGATAAACCTTTAGGCAACCTCACCAAAAAGAGGGAAGATAAAACACAAATTCAAGCAATAAGGAATGAAAAGGGGTAAATAACAATGCATTCTACAAAAATCAGGTCATCAGTACCTACTGTGAGAACCTACTTTCAAAAAAGATGGAAAATGCTTAAGAAATGGATAGACTTCTTTACAAAACTGAACTGTCAAAACTAAATTAAGAAAATATAAAAATTTTAATAACCCTATACCAGTCAATGAAATTGAAAATACAAATAAAAAGTTACCAACAAAGTAAAACTCAGGCCCTGATGGATTCACTGTTGAATTCTATAAGAAACTTAGAGAAGAACTAATGCTACTAATGCTGAAACATTTTAAAGAAATTAAAAGGGAAACATTCCTGGGAGCAAGTATTATTTGGATTCCAAAACAAGAGGAGAACCCAAACAAAAAAGAAAACTACAGGCCAATCTCCCTAATGAACACAGATGACAAAACTCTATAATATAGTGACAAACAGAATTCAGAAAATCATCAAAAATACTATATACACCATGACCAAGAAGAATTCATCTAAGGGATGCAGGGATGGTTTCAACATATGCTAATCAATAAATGTAGAATACCATATTAACAGAATCAAGACAAAAATCACATAATCATCTCAATAGATGTAGAAAAAGCATTTGATAAATTCCAAGATGCCTTCATGATAAAAACCCTACAGGATATCAGAATAGATGGTCTTTACTTCAATCTGATAAAAGCCATCTATGACAAACCAACAGCTAATATCATACTAAATGGACAAAAACTGTAAACCTTCACTCTAAAATCAGGAACAAGACAAGGATAACCACTGTGACCACTCCTATTCAATATAGTTCTGGAAACATTAGCTAGAAAAATTAGACAAGAAAAAGAAATAAAATGAATAAGGATAGAAAAGGAAGACACTAAATTATCATTATTTCCAGATAGCATGATACTCTAGATAGCAGACCCCAAAAACTCCACCAAAAGACTTGTACATTTAATAACAGAATCCTGTAGTGTAGCTGGATACAAAGTTAACACTCAAAAATCAATAAAATTCCTGTACACAAGTAACAAGCTCACAGAGAGAGAAATTTGGGAAACCAAACCCTTTGCAATAGCATCCAAAAACCTGGTATACTTAGGAATCAATCTAACAAAAGAAGTAAAAGATCTATATATTGAAAATTACACTATTCTGAAAAAGGAGATTGAAGAGGATATCAGAAAATGAAAAGATATCCCTTGTTCATGCATAGAAAGAATCAACATAGTGAAAATAGTCATACTCCCAAAATTGTTATATAAATTTAATGCAATTCAATCAAAATACCATTAGCGTGTCTAAGAGAACTAGAGAAAACATTTCTAAAATTCATTTGGAACCAGAAGAGACCTAGAAAAGCAAAAGTAATTCTCAGCAACAAACACAAGTCAGTGGACATCAAAATTGCTGACCTGAAATTATGCTACAAAGCTACTGTGGTAACATCAGCATGGTACTGGCAAAAAAACCTGAAAACCAACCAAACAAACAAACAACAGACCTGAGAATCAGTGGAACAGTATAAAAGATGCAGAACCAAATCCAAACACACTCAGCCACCTTATGTTTGACAAAGGTGCATAACCTTATCACTGGAAGAAAGAGAGTCTCTTTAATAAATGATGCTGGAAATACTGGCCTTCCACATGCTGAAGACTATAAATAGACCCATGCCTATCACCATACACTAAAAAATGTCTAAATGGATCAAAGATCTAAATATTAAAACAGAAACATTAAATTTACTGGAAGAGAAAATAGGTAGAAATCTTTAAGACATAAGTTCAGGTAGATACTTTATGAACAAAACCCAGATCACATGGGTAACACTACAAAGAATCAACAACTGGGGTCTCATCCTATTAAAAAAAAAACTTTGGTTCAGTAAAAGGAATCACCAAGGGAGTGAAAAGTTAACCCACAGAGTGGGAAAATGTTTTAGCCAATTGTCCCTCAGACAAAGGGTTTATATCTAGAATGCAGAAAGAATTAAAAATAATCAAATTCCCCAAATTCAAAGACCCAATCCAAAAATGGGCATCTGAGGTGAATACACATTTCTCAGATGTAGAAATACAAATGGTAAACAAATACAAACAATGAGCAACATCATTGGTCATTGGAGAGATGCAAATTAAAACACCATTGAGATTCCATCTCACCCCAGAAAGATTGACTACTGTCAAGAAATCAACCAATATCAAAGCTGAATTGACTGTGGGGAAAAAGGAAACCTTCTCCACTGTTGGTGGGAGAGTAGACATTTTTTTGTGCAACCACTGCAGAAATTAGTATGGAGTTTCCTCAAAATACTAGGATTATAGGTTACATTCCACCCAACTTTCTAATTCTGTGTATCTTCCCAGAAAAATTTAAAACATCTTACCACAGTTAAATATGTGCAGCTATTTTTATAGCAATCAACTGAGGAATGAATAAAAAGATGTCTTACTACTTAGCCTTAAACAAGGATAAAGTTGAGGCACTGTTATGTAAATGGATGCAACTTGAGACCATTCTCATGAGTGAAATAAAACAGACTCACATGTATAAACATCGTGTTGTCTCCTGGTTTGAGAAACTGAAAGAATAAATAAGGGTCAAAATGTAAGACAGATATTGTGAATACGGAAGAAATTGTTTAAAGAAAAAGAACTATGTTGGGGAAGGGGAAAGGAAAAGAAATACAAGTTAGTTATACTATTAGTCTCTCTTAGTTCATTAAAGTGAAAGGTTTGTGCTAATATTGTTTAGAGAATTTTTTATGCTCATATTTTATACTCTGAGTAACTAATTTGAAGATAACAATATGCAATGTATTAACTATTGTTATTCTGCTATTGCTTTGTTTTGAAATTTTGGTTTATTTTTTCCATAGAATACAAAAATACTAATTTCTTCTTCAATCTCATCACTGACCCACTGATCATTCAAGAAAGCATTAAGTCCCATGTGTTTGCATAGTTTTTGTGGTCTCTTTTGCCACTGATTTCTAGTTTTGTTGCACTATGGTGTAGTAGTATACATGGGATAATTTTGGGGATTTTTACATTTACTTAAGCATGTTCTATGTACTAGTATGGTCCATTTTGTTGAAAGTATCATGTGCTTCTTGGAAGGTATATTTGGTTGGTGTTGGATGGAAAACTCTAATCTATTAAGTCCAGTTGTTTGCAGTTTTGATTTAACTCTGTTTCTTTTTTATTCCTAGTTCACCTGTCCATTTGTGACACTAGTGTATTGAGCTCCCCATTAAAATTGTATGTGTTTATCTGACTTTTCATGTCTATTAGTGTTTTATGAAAGTGTTTCATGCTTTTATTTGGTGTAAATATGTTTGTAATTGCTAACTCTTCCTGTTGAATTTTTCCTTTAACTAATATATAGTGACTGTTATGGTTGCTACATTGTGTCACCTTGAAACGTTTAGGAATTTAACTAAGAGACTCAGCAGGGGAGCCAGGATCCTTATATTGTAAATATCCTCAGCTTGTGCAAGAGGAGGGCACAGAGGTGATGTGAGTGCTACACCCACCCTGGTGGGGGGGTAGCCTGCTTAAAATGTAAGGAAGGAGAAGAGGTTTGTTCTCCCTTTTGTTCTGGCTATTTTTACTGGCTGCTGCCTTGAAGTGTTGCCCCAGTGTCATGCCACCCTGCCTTGGAGCCAACAGATTATGAATTGAAACCTCCATAAACAATGAGCTAAATAAACCTTTACTTCCTTCATTTTTGTTGTCAGGTATTTTGAGAGAAAAGTAACCAAGACAGTGACTGATCAGTTTTAGCTTGAAATCCACTTTGTATGAAATTAAAATACCAACTCCTGCTTTTTCGTGAGTTGCCATTAGATGAAATATTGTCAGTCATCCTTGATTTGTCACTGTGGGTATCTTTTCAAATTAAATATTTTTTATTTTTACTTATTTTCTTAGTATATGTTTGCAACTCATGCATTTTACAGTCATTTTGGAGAGTACTTACATGTAAATATCACAGTTTTTTAAAATCCCTTTCCTGAAAAAGACATAAATTTGTATATATGTATACATAAGATAGCCAAAATGACTATATATATATATATAATCTCTTTTCCATTCCCTCTCTCTACCCCCACCTTCTGGTGTTCCCTATCACCTTTATTGTGCATGCTGATATTATTTGTCTTATCTCATGTTATGCCATGTAGTTTCTACATAAATTGGGGTTATTTGATTCCAGTTCATGGAACATTTTTATTTCTACAGTTTCCCCTTCCCCTCTTCCTCACAGCTTGCCCTTGTTCCTTGGACAGTTTTCCTATTTCAGGAGATCCAGCCCTTCATCTCTTTCTGTCTGTCTTTTATCATTTCCATCATTTGTACATTGTCTTACTCAAATGAGAAATACCTTATGATATTGTCTTGGTTGCTTTTCACTCATTGCTGAGACAGAATACCTGACACTCAAAATTAGGAAAGGTTTATTTCTTACAGTTCTTGGAGGTTTCAGACCATATTCAGCTGGTTCCAAGGCAGGGTGGCATGACACTGGGGCAACACTTCAAGGCAGCAGCCAGTAAAAATAGCCAGAACAAAAGGGAGAACAAGCCTCTTCTCCTTCCTTACATTTTAAGCAGGCTACCCCCCCACCAGGGTGAGTGTAGCACTCACACCACCTCTGTGCCCTCCTCTTGCACAAGCTAAGTATATTTACAAGGTAAGGATCCTGGCTCCCCTGCTGAGTCTCTTAGTTAAATTCCTAAACTTTTCAAGGTGACACAGTGTAGCAACCATAACAGTCACTATATAGTAGTTAAAGGAAAAATTCAACAGGAAGAGTTAGCAATTACAAACAGCAGCAGCAAGTAAAGAGTTAGCAATTACAAAAAGCAGCAGCAAGTAAAATCAGCCAGAGCCAAAAAGGGGCAAGAGCAAGCCTCTTTTTCTCCCTTATATTATAAACAGGACACCCCCCTTCCTTTCCTACAACCGTATCATCAAGTGTTTTACCAAATTTTTCACCCAGAAGGTTTAGTGCTTCTGTTTTAATGTTTGGATCTTTGATCCATTTTTATTTTAATTTAGTATATGGTGAGAGAAAAGGGTCCATTTCTTCTACAAAGACATAACCAGTCTTCCCTCTACCAGTTGTTGAATAGGCTATCTTTCCTCCAACTTATGCTTTCGGTTCATTTGTCAAAGATAAAATAGTTGAATATGTTTGGGGAGGTATCTGTATCCTCAGTTCTGTTCCACTGACAAACTTACCAGTTTTTCTTCCAGTTCCGTGCCATTTTTATCACTGTTGCTTGTAGTATAGCTTGTAGTCTGCTGTTGCTCTGCTGTGTGCTTTGCACTTATGATCCAAAATTACTTTTGCTATATTTGGCCTCTTCTGGTTCCATGTGACTTTTAGGATTGTGTGCTCAAGGTCTGCAAAATATGCTGTTTTGATTTGCATTGCATTGAATGTGTATAAAATTTTGGAAGTATGGCCGTTTTGACAATATTGATGCTGCCTATCCAGGAGTAAGGGATATCATTCCATTTTCTGATGTCCTCTTCAATCTTCTTCTTCAGAGTATTGTAGCTTTCTTTGTAGAAGTCTTTCACTTCTTTGGTCATTAGTTCCCAGATATTAAATTTTTCTGGAAGTGTGAATGGTATCGTTTTTGAACTTTCCTTCTCATCCTGTTCATTGCTGGTATGCACAAATACTAATGATTTTTGTGTGTTGACATTGTGTCCTGCTACTTTGTTGAAATTGGTTATTAATTCTAAATGTTTTGGGTCGAGTTCTTTGAGTTTTATATATAGACTATCATGTCATATATACATAATCATAATTTGAGTTTTACTCTTCATGTATGTATCCCTTTTACTTCTTTCTCTTGCCTAAACACTTTCCCTAAGATTTCAAGTACTAGGTTGAGTAGTAGAGGTATTAGTGGACATGCTTGCCTTGTTCCTGATTTTAGGGGGGAATACTTTTGGCTTTTTCCTATTTAGTATAATGTAACTATTGTTTTGTCATAAACATAAACAGCCCTTATCATATTCAGGTATGGTCTTTATACCTGTCTTCCTCAAGGATTTTAATCATGAAGTGTGTTGGATTCTGTTGAAAGCCTTTTCTGCATCTATTGATATAATCATGTGTTTTTTGACCTTGCTCCTACTTAAATGATGTATTACATTTATTGACATACACATGTTGAAACATCTGTGTATCTCTGGGATGGAAGCTACTTGATCATGGTTTATCATATTTTTGAAAATATGCAGCATTCTTTGCATTAGCATATATCTTCTTGAGGATTTTTTTAAATAGCTACTCTCTTCTTAATTTTAACAGTGTCTATTGTGATTCCACCCTTTTCATTTCTAATTGCATTGATGTGAGCCTTTTTATCTTTGTGAGTATGTGAGTCTGCCTAAGAGCTTAGCTATTTTATTTACTCCTTTGAAGAACCAGTTCTTTGATTTGTTGTTTGTTTTTCTTTTTACAGTTGTATTTAGTCTCAATTTCATTGATTTTCACTCTCATCATTATAATTTCCCCCTTTAATTTAAGATTGGAGCTGGTTTGCTGTTGTTGTTCAAGTACCTTAAAATCTCTCCTAAGGTTATTTACTTGGTCTTTGTTTTCCTAACGTGAACACTGATGGTGATAAATTTTCATCTTAGAACTGCTTTCATAGTGTCCTAGAGGTTTCATTAATTTGTACGGTCATTGTCATTAACTTTCAGAAATTTTAAAATTTCTTCTTCGATTCTTTCTGTGACCCATTGGTTGTTTAAGAGGAAGTTGTTTATTTTCCATGAGCTTTTGCCTGTTGTGAAAGTTCTTCTGTCATTTGTTGTGGGCCACAAATTATAAATTGAGTGTAGGGGATGTATAAGCTTGTTCTTGTTCTGCCCTTGAGCCAGAATAAAATGCTAAAACTCCCAAAGTTTTCTGGTCATAGTTGGAAGCCCTAGGGCTAACGACTGGTGTGGTGCTCACAGGACAAAATAAAACCTGCTAGAGACGATAAGGCACCTGAGGAAACGACAGTTTCCTCATTGTCCCCCTCTTGTCCTTGTCTTTGAAACAAAGATTTGTCCTTGCAAGAATGCCTTGTTTTTCATACTAGCCCAATATATTTGCCATTACTGTTCCCAGAAACATCCTCTGCCCTTTTACTCATTGTCCTTGACTCAGATGTAATGAGTAAATACCAAGTTTCTGGTTACCTTGTGGCCTTTAGTTTCCGAGAACAATTGGTCATCAAGATCCCTCCCTACACCCTTATTTCATCTCTTGATTTCTTTCTTTCCCACCATGGGTTGTAACACTTGGGGATTCATGTTAGGGGCCCTCAATAATTGGCACCATGGGGAGGGTCACCATTAGTCATCGATTTCTAGTTTCATTGCACACTGGTTAAATAGGATGCATGGGGCGATTTCAATTCTTTTATACTTACTTAAGCAGGCTTTGTGAAATAGTATGAGATCTATTTTGGAAAAAGTGCCCTGTACTGCTCAAAATAATATCTACTCTGTTGTAGAGGGCTGGAATACTCTGTACATATGCATCAAGTCCATATGTTCAAGGATGTGGCTCAGTTCTGAAATTTCTTTGTTTTTGCTTAGTTGATCTGTCTCTTTACAAAAGTGGGTTTTTAAAATTCCCTATTATGATTTTGTTAATGTTCATTTGATCTTTTAATTTCAGCAGTTTTTATTCTATGAGAATAGGTGCTCCCAAATTTGGTGCACATATGTTTATCAATGTTCTTTTCTTGTTGAATTTTTTCCTTTGATTAGCATGTAGTGACATTCTTCATTTGTTTTAATCACTTTGATAGAACTGAAGTATCAAGTTTATCATGTTTTCTGGCTTCTGTAGGAAATGTTATTTTCCATTCTTTATTTTTTAGTCTGTGAATTTTATCTAAGATTCTTGAATGCAACCAATTACTGAATTTTTTTTTAATCCAGTATGCCAGTCTGTGTCTTTTGGTTAGAGAGTTGAGGCCATTAACATTGAGAGATATTACTGAGACATTTTGGTTATTTACTATCACTACTTTCTTTATCTGTTGGTGCATCATTTGTTTTTCTTTTCCTAATTTTTTGTTACTGGTTACCCATTGCCCTCAATAGTTTCCTCTGTGTTTTAAGATGTGTCCAATTCATTGTTTCTGTCCAGAATGCTATTCGGTATTTTCTCTCTATCTGGCTAGCACTTCTGTGTCTTTTCACTTGGTCTTTTTCTTGGAAATAACTTATTTCTGCATTTATTTTGAAGGATACATTTGCTGGGCAAGTTAATCTGAGTTGGAGTTTATTTTCTCTTAGGACTTGAAATATTTTACTCCAAGCTTTTCTTGCCTTCAGGGTTTGTTCTGAGAAGTCTACTGTGTTTCTAATTTGTTTACCTTTAAATGTGATTTTTTGATTTTCCATGAATACCTTTAAATTATGTTTATTTGTTGGTTATCTGAATTTCATGAGGCAATGCCTTAGCAAACTTCTTTCTTTTCTTGTTTATTTAAGAGAAAAAAAGACACAGAAAAGCAAGACAAAAAGCAAAAGAGACAACCAACCAACAACAACAAAACCAAAAGAGCAACATTATAGGTTTACAAAACAAGATGATAGGAATTTGACAATGGTTGTAATATTGCATGTTGTTACCTTCAACACGGTTGTTTAGATTAACAGATACAGACATGTAAAACTGATCTAATCATATGAGCATTCACTGTTCTTTTTCAATAACTAAAACATTCAGAAGTATAGTTATTTTAGCTATATTACATATACATATATACAGATTTTTGTCTTTTTCCGTTTCGCTTCCTTTTTTTGTCCTTTCCCCCTTTCCAATTACTTTTGCTTTTTGAGCAGTTTCTTGCCCTAACTCAGTACTTATTGTAGATTTTGGATCATATATACTGTTTCAATTTGTTACACTAGGGAGAAAATATGGTATTTACACATATGGGTTTGATTTATCTCACTTACGAGTATGGTCTCAAGTCGTGCCCATTTACTTATAAAAATCTCGATGCAACCTTTCTTGATAGCTGAGTAGTACTCCATTGCATAAAAATACCACATTTTTTTTATCCATTCCTTGATTGATGGGCACTTGGGTTGTTTCCAAGATTTGGCTATTACAAATTGGGTTGCTATATACATGGGTGTACAAATATAACTGTGGTGTGATGTTTTCCATTCTTCTGGGAAAATGCCCAGAAGCAGGATAGCTGGGTCAAATGGAATCTCTAATCTTAACTTCTTGAGGAATCTCCACATTGATTTCCACAGTGGTTGCACCAGTCTGCACTCCCAAAAACAATGGAGAAGAGTTCCTTTCTCCCCACAGCCCCTCCAGCATTTGTTATTGGTTGATTTCTTGATGTTGGCCATTCTTTCTGGAGTGAGATGGAATCTCAGTTTTGTTTTAATTTGCATTTTCTGAATGACCATTGATGCTGAGCATTTTTCATATATTTATTTGCCATTGGTATTTCTTCCTCTGAGAAGTGTGATTTCATCTCAGATGCCTATTTTTGGATTGGGTTCTTGAATTTTGGGGGCTTGATTTTTAATTCTTCATATGTTTTACATAGAAGTCCTTTGTCTGAGGGACAATTGGCTAAGCTACTATCCCAATTCATGGGTTTTCTTTTCACTCTGTTGGAGATTTCTTTTGACTTGCAAAAGATTTTAATAAGGTGAGATCCGAGTTGTTGATTCTGGGAAGTATTTCCCATGCAGTTTGATTTTTGTTCATAAACTCTCTGCCTATACCAATGTCATCAAGATTTTTGTGTACTTTGTCTTCCAGCAAATTTAGTGTCTTTGTTTTAATATTCAGACCTTTTATCCCTTTTGACTTTATTTTAGTGCATGGTGATAGACATGGATCTAGTTTTAGGTTATGGCATATAGAAAGCCAGTATTTCCAGCACCAGTTATTAAAGAGGCTATCTTTCTTCCAATGTACATGTTTGGCACCTTTGTCAAAGATCAGGTGCCTGAGTGTGTTTGTAGTTGTGGCTGTATCTTCTATTCCATTGATCTTCAGGTGGGTTTTTATTCCAGTACCATGCTGATTTTATCACAGTACCTTAGTAATATAGTTTCAAGTCAGGGATTGTGATGCCTCCTGCTTTGCCTTTGTGGCCCAGAATTGCTTTTGCTATTCTAGGTCTTTTCTGGTTCCAGATGAATTTCAGGAATGATTTCTCTAGCTCTGTTAGGTATGCAAATGGTATTTTCATTGGGATTGCATTAAATCTGTATAACAATTTTGGAAGAATGTCCATTTTCACAATGTTTTTTCTTCCTATCCATGAACAGGGCATATCTTTCCATTTTCTGAAATCCTCTTTAATTTCTTTTTTCAGAGTAATGTAATTTTCACTGTATAGGTCTTTTACTTCCTTTGTTAGATTGATTCCTAAGTATTTCATTTTTTTTGGATGCTATAGTGAAGGGTGTGGTTTTCCTTATTTCTCTCTTAGTGTATTTGTTGTTTGTGTACAAGAATGCAATGGATTTTTGAGTGTTGATCTTGTATTCAGCAACATTACTGAATTTGGTTATTACATTCATAACTCTTTCAATGGATTTTTGGTGGTCTTCTATGTAGAGTATTTTATCATCTGCAAATAATGATAATTTTGCTTCTTCCTTTCCTGTCCTTATTCCTTTTATTTCTTTCTCTTGTCTAATTGCTATGGCTAATGTTTCCAGAACTATATTGAATAGGAGTGGTGATAATGGACATCTTTGTCTTGTTCCTCATTTTAGTTTGAAAGTTTTCAGTTTTTCTCCATTTAGTAAGAGGTTGACTGTTGGTTTATGATATATGGCTTTTATCAGGTTGATTTTCTGTAGGTTTTTATCATGAATGACTGTTGGATTTTGTTGAAAGCTCTTTCTCCATCTATTGAAACGATCATGTGATTCTTGTCCTTGACCCTGTTGATATGGTGTATTACATTTATTGATATCTGTATGTTCAACCATCCCTGCATTCCTGCAATAAATCTTACTTGATCATGGTGCATAATCTTCCTGATATCTTGCTGTATTCTATTTGCCAGTATTTTATTGAGGATGTTGGCATCTATGCTCATTATGGAGATTGCCTATAAGTTTCTTTTTTGGTTGGGTCTTTCTCTGGTTTTTGTTTTAGGGTAATACTTGCTTCCAGAAATGAGTTAGGAAGACTTGCTTCCCTTTCAATTTCATTGAAGATTTTGAGGAGTCTTGGCATTAAATCTCCCCTAAATTTCTTGTAGAATTCAGCAATGGATCCATCAGGACCTGGGCTTTTTTTGTTGGTAAGGTTCTAATTACATTTTCAATTTCCTTAGCTGAAATTGGGTTATTCAGCGGTCTTACATCTTCTTGATTTAACTTTGGTAATTCATAGGTTTCTAGGAATCTGTCCATTTCTTCTGTGTTATTGAACCTATGTGAGTAAAGTTTTTCACAGTAGGTATTGATGATGTTCTGTATTTCCACGGGGTCTGTAGTGATTTCACACTTTCCATTATTATTGCATGAATTTGAGGGGTTTTTTTTTTTTTTTGTTTGTTTGTTTGTTTTTTT
>RJWM01027826.1:0-26383 GCA_004363535.1 Dasyprocta punctata | reverse complement strand
GTATTCCATATGGTAGGGTAATTACAACAATGAAGTGATAAATCACCAAAGACAAATAGTTTGTCCTTGAGCCCTAAACAATGCAAAAAGTTTCTCACATTTGAAATGCTGGAAACTCTTTAAAAAAATGTCAAAAATTAATTACTAACTACACAGTTAAGTACTTTCTCCACACTTCCCTTTATGAAATATAATTCACATTAGCTAACATTTTTACAAAAAATAAAATAATAGTAATACTTGTGTAGACTTGTTGAAAAGAAATGCCAATATATTGATATTAATTGTCACAGGCAGTAAGATCATAAAGAAGATTCTTATATTTTTGTACATACTTTTAAATTATAAAATATTGTCTGTGTATTATTTTCATTTAAAAAAGAAATTGGTCTGAAAAATTCCCTTTTCAAACTTACCTTCTCCAAGGAAACTGGCCATCTATTGGCAATTTACAATGAGTCAAACACTATCCTAAGCAATTTTGCAAAATTAATTCATTTAATAATCATAATTATTTTATAGACTGGAAGACTTAGCCATCATTTCCTCAAAGTTAAGTGGCAGTGCAAGGAAATGATCCTAAGCAATATTTCTGTGGAGCTCTATCTCCGGCGCAATGGCTAATCAACATCGATTTTAGGATTCTATCAGATTTTCGGACTCTATGTTTATGTCCAGTGCAAGTGTAATAAACTTCAAATTTACTTCATTCATTGATTTGCTTCTGTGAATTGCAGCTATTGCCATTCTTATAACTAATTCTGTTTTAAACTAATCAATCTAATTAGTAAAATAATTTCTAAGTGAGGTGAAATGTGAAAACCTGGATCACTACGCAAAATTTAAAGTAATATACTTTTTGCATTTTTACTTTTATTGCTGTAAACCACAGAGAGGATCTAGGTTTTGATTATGAAGACAAAAGTGCTCCCATGTGAGAGTATCAAAAGGTGGAACTGAACTCGTATCACTGCCGAGAGGCCCTATGCGTGGGACCACAAGCTGTGCTCACCTCCCAACATCCCTTTTTTCACAAGAGCACTCTCAGGTATCCATGCTAGAATTTCTTTTTGAAATAGAACTTAGTTACTTGGGTTAAAACAAATCATTAGAACATGTATTTGAAACTATCCTAAGATCAGCAGGAACAGAGAAATAAAACAGTATTTTTTTTTCTAGGAAAAAGAATATTTGGTCCAAAAGCAGTGGCTGTCATTATCTTTTTTTTTTTTTTTTTGATTTTTGTTGTCTGTAGACTAAAATCTTTTTAAGAATTTTAAAGAGCTATTATTTATTAGAAGCAATTATAACTTCTAGCATATAACTCAATAAACATTAAAGCTAAAATTTATTAAAATATGCATCCATAGAAGCACTTGCAAATAGCAATGATGAATGTGTTGCCTGTTACCAGAAATACAGTCTCAGTATTGTTTGAAAATAGATTTAACTTCTCATACTGAATGTGAAGTGTTGTCTTCAAGAAAAATGTCAGGTGCTTTGTTTTGTTGGGAAGAGTTTGATGAAAGGGAAAACTTTGAAAGCACATTTTATTAACTATAGAATATAATACTTGAGTCTATGAAAAAGTGAAAAAAAGTGCTAAAATCTTAGCAAAGTTCACTTAATGGGCTTTGTACCTGAGTTTTTTAATTAATGACTTTAACCACAGTATGAAATGTCTTTATCTCCTTTGCCTGGCCTGCCTGGAAATCAGAGTTCATGTTTTACCAGAATATTTTTTTCTATGCCTTATGATGATTAATTATGCTCTTGGTTCTTAAAGAAAGAAAAAAAATTAGAAAAAAATATTTTACTTATGAAATATCAAGGGCCCTTCCTACTCATGTTACCTTTCACATTTATTTTTAAAGACTTTCTTGTCACTGTGATTAAACAGGTAGCTAAGTATTGAATTCATGAACCAAAGATCCTACAAGTGTTCAAAGGTATTCTTACAAGTATTTTAAACTTGACTTCCCAAAATCAGATCTGAAATATGAAAATACATTAAAATTATCTTTTTAGAGTTAGCATAACTTTGACACCTAAAAATATTTTTGAAATTTTCAAGAGATCACACTGGAAGTTATAAAGTATTTGGTCTTTCACTTTATAAAACAAAAGAGAAATGAAATACTGTATCTGATTCTCACTAACTCCCAGAATCTAGAACTCTCTACAAAATCATCTTTTATTAATTCAACAATACATTTGTTTATTTAGGTTCTGCAAGACTTTGTTTTCCATTTATCAGAACATAATTGGGAATCAATTGTACAATTTAGGCTTTGCTTTGAGTATTATATTTGAAAAATATGTATTTAATGAGTGGGACAGGGCACTTTTAAGGAAAAAAAGATAGATTTACACTGAAGCTAATGCCAGAAAAACTAGCCTGCTACCTGGTTCACTGTTGCCCAGCCTTATAAAAGGATTACGCAAACTCTGTTTCAGGCAAACAATAGATAGTGGGAGAATGTGGGGCCTCTGCCAGGGAGGAGTTCATCCAAATTTACAGATATAACTAGTCATATCTGGTGGAGCTTCTTGGACTCAGTTTCTTTGTATTAGAAAAGTCTGTTTTTAAACTTTTAACAGTGTAATATGAGATTTCTTGTGAAAATTCCAGAGAGAATTTAATGATGGACTTAGAAGTTTCAGTATTTTAATGCAATTTCCTGAAGAGATAATCTTTGAGATTTTCAAGAATATGATGAGGATATTGTCAGAAAAAATTGTGAAAAACTTTGACATAAATTGGAAAATATCAATAGATGTCCTGAGAAGAATATTTTTGTAGACAGTTTTGTATTGTGCTGGAGATTGTCTGTAGTTTAATGACTTGTGGGAAAGTCTCTACAAATGGTTCTTTGCTGTAGAAATACAAACAAAAATTATCCACTGGAAAGACAGTGGATATTGCCTTATGCATATTGATAATCTGTGGATATTGATCAGTTTACATCCAACAGTTCTCACTGGAGCTTATTCTACCATATATATGCATGAAAGATTATATATATAAATACATATATTCATGAGAAACAATGTATTATATATATATGCTGTACAGTGGTATTTCGGTTCATGAATTTACTTCTATCATTTTCTCTCATACATATATATATGCAGTACATTGACATTTTGGTCCATGAACTTCATTTGTTTCATGATTCTGGGGAAGATGGCTATAGTCATGTTTTTCACCCAATATGGAGTTCGGAAACAGAAGCAAAGTTTTGTCAAATGCTTCTGTTCGTGAATCAAACTCTTCATAAACACAAGTGTTTGTGAACCGCAGCATTACTGTAATGTATTTTTTAAATTGTGTATATTGTTTAATATAATGTTTTAACATCATGTCTGAGCACATTACACTATCATACCATTTCTCTCAATTATTTAGTAACATAAAATTTTATACATATAGTTCACTAAAAAATGAGCAATGTTTAGATTGTTTGTTCAAAAGCAGAACAAACAAGTTCCAGAAGATAAAATAACATGAATGAAATTTCTGCATTGAGACCCATTGAAGAAAATGAAGGAAGGGCAGGTTCATGGGGCAGATCCTATGAGAGAAATCTGGGAAGGGGAGGCAGGATCTTCTCATGTTAGAAACTTCAGATCGCATTGCAGCCTTGCTTGTATTTTTCTCTCAAAGAAAATGCAAGTCTAATAAATACCGTAAGATGGATAAAGGGGAGATGAATTTTAAATACTTACATCTCATTTCAAAATTACAGTCTGTCTATTACAGAGAGTGGACAGGAAAGGAAGTTGCTGTAGTTTAGATAAGGTATGAAAGCATTAGAAAAACGTAGCAGTGGAGAAGTAGAGATAGAAATAAGCTGATTAGGTAAAGTTATTTTCTAAAGCAAAGACTCATCTACTCATTAATTTTTGCAGTTATGCTGCTCATATACTCAAATTTCCTTTACGGTATAATCCAATGATAAGAATATTTTGTAGCTGGCCATGGTGGTATATGCCTGTAATCTCAGAATTTGGGAGGCTGAGACAGGAGGATCACTGTGAGTTCAAGGCCAGTTTGGGGTACTTAGTAAGTTCAAGAACAGCCTGAACTACATAGAGATCTTATCTGAAAACAATAACAATGACAAATTGAAATGTCTAATTTGTGTTTTCCAGTCTTTATTAATGTGATTAATGAAGCCAGAGAGAAAAGAAAGATGGAGGCATTTGGCAAGTGGCTAATGATATGCAGCATTTTCTGAGGATGACTTACTGAAGAGTAAGAGTTGAGGCAAGGATTTCTATACTGGGGATTTATCTTGTAGACTCTGCATTGAGCTACACCCTCAGTCCATTTATTTACTTATTTCTTTGTTCATTTATTTACATTTTGGAGCAAGGATTTCACTAAGTCACTTTTCCTGATTGGGCTCAAATTTGCTATGCTCTTGCTTCAGCCTTCTACAGTGCAGGAATTATAGGGACAGACTACTGACATTCAACAAGGTCAAATAAAAGTTTACAGAATGCAGGCATGTTGTGAGCATGCAGTAGATTGTCTTACTTGCTAATGTGTATGTTTCTCTTGGTGTGTGTATTGGCTACTTTTCTCTTGTTGCCAAGACAAAATACCCAATGCTCAAAATTAAGAAGGGAAAAGTTTACTGATTTCACAGTTTGTGGAGATTTCAGTCCATACTCAGCTGGCTCCAAGGCAGGGTGGCACATGACAGAAAGGCAACAGTTCATGGCAGCAGAAAATAGCAAAAGAAAGAGCAAAAAGAGAAGAGCAAAAAGGGTAAAGGGGGAGGAAAGAGAAGACTTTTTTTGTCCATTATATTGTATGTAGGCTACCCAACATAAGGCGTGTGTAGCCCTCACAACCATAATCCCAGCATTAGACATTGCATCAATTACAAACTCTAGATTCCGCCACCTCTCAAAAGTCCACCTCCCATGACTGCATGAGGCTTTGGGGGGACATCCAGACACAAACCATAATAGTGTGTGTGTGTGTGTGTGTGTGTGTGTGTGTGTGTGTGTTAGAGAGAGAAAGAGAGAGACAGAGACAAAGACAGAGACAGGGAGAGAGAAACATAGGAAAACATCAGAGACAGAGTGACAGAGACAGACACAGAGAGCCAGAGTGAGAGCCAGAGAGGCAGAGTGACAGTGAGAGAAACAGAGAGAGACAGAGGTGCTTGGGTTAGGGGTGCTGTGCTGACATCCCTGAGACTTCCAGCCTGTCACTGGGATATAAAGCAGGCTCCAGGTTGCTGGGATTGAAGGAGGTGGAGCTGAGAAAGTTGTTCCTCTGCATCACTAGCACGACATTGCCCATCTCAGAGGAACTGGAAATAGGATCGCGTATGCCAGCTTCACTCACCCCTATCACTAACACTTTGGTTCATTAATGCAAATAAATATTCACCTCTCAAATGTGTTTATCCAAAAGAGAGAAATCTTAAAAGTTTCACCCCGTATGCAGAAAACTTTGCTTCATTTTCTAACACATCCATTCAAGAGGCAGCTTGGCATTTGCAGAATGTACCCTAGGTATGTTAAGAGAAACAAAACAAAATGAAACTAAACTACAGAATTGTAGCTAGGGGAATTGTGAAGAATTCTGAATTGGGAAGACTGCAGTGAGAGGAAGAGATGCTCTGTTTAAACTGCCATGTTTTACATTTGGAGTATTTTAGGAATCCGGTGTCTGCAAAGGTAAGGAGGAAACTATATATGTAGACCAGAAATTGTAAGCTTTGCAAGATTATCTTTTAAGGTATTCTGTGGTAAACTTTTTATGAGAGTAGTATCTTACAGCTACCACAGATTGCTTATAATTTACAAAAGGCAAAAAGTATCATTATAATGGAGAAATGGGGGTGACACCACCTTATTTAAAGAATCCTTTGGCTTGCCTGATTATATGATAAACTTACCCTGTCAATGACAAAATGACATTGCTCCCCACTTTGGAAGACCAAGGACACCTCATCTAAAGAATAATTCTGATTCATCATGAGGAATCCTCGTAGAAAGACATCAGGCCTAGATTCTTACAATATTGGTGTTATTAACTTTAAAATGCTGAGGAGCCAATAAATGTGATATGTGATCCTTGACTGAATCCTGAAATAAAAACAAAATTAAAAAATCAGAAATACAAGGAAGTAACAAAAAGAGTTATAAAATATTTTATTATTATAAAGGAGGAAACTGAATAAGGAAAATACATCAGTTAACATATATGGATCTTTGTTAAAATGTCCTGAATGTTTTAGTACATGTGGTTATGTAGATGAATACTCTTGCTCTTAGTAGATACATGTGGAAGCATTTTAGGGTGAAAAAACAGAGTGAAGGGGAGATAAACTGGGCAAAATGTTAGCAAATCAATTCTGTTAAGAGTTTGCATGTGTTCACTTTACTACTTTTTAAACTTATTGTGGGTTTGAAAATTTTTCAGATAATAACTTCAGAAAACATAACTATTAAAATTAAAAATCCATTATGCTTTTAGTGCATAGTTCTTTTCAAATAAAAACCACTGGTAAGCCATCTATATGGCTTTAAATTCATTGTTTATTCTCAAAACAAATCAAGACGTTAAGTTTTCTTTTCTTTACAGATGAGGAGATTGTCAAAGATGGCAAGAAAACTAAGTCCGTTTCACATTTCCACACTCATTAGTCTGTGTACTTTGCAGAATATGGAAGGCTACCATAGGTTGACAATTGTTCTCACAACTGCTTCTTTGACCCCTGCCAAGACTCAGTGGAGTAAACATCAGTGAAGAACTGTGCTTCTGAAAATGAAGAAGAATTATTCTCAGGCAATTTGGCCTCATTTTGTATATCATCTTCTAATCCTTAGCTCATCATTTTTATTATTTCTAAAAGCAGCATTCTTTAAAGGCCTTCTTACATGAACAATAAATATCTTTCTCTTAATGTTTGTTTCAATACCTCCCCAGAATCTTTCCAAGCATTTTCCTGAAGTCCTTAACTTCAAGTTGCTTAGTGAGTTTATCTACTAAAATATCAAACAACTCTTTTTCTAGCATAGACTTCACTGTGGCCTACCTAATTGATTTCTCAAATGCAGCTCTCAGCCATGTAACCTCTGGTGTACACCCTGCAGTTATTATTATGTTATTCATAGAGGCTTCCCTAGGGGACTGCTCCACCACTTCTAACACTAGACTCCAGCATTCTCTGTCCTGAGCATTTGCTGTACAAAGCTGCGGGCACTGCAGACAGCAGTACTGCTCAGGCTCAGGCAAAAGGCTTCCTTTCTCCTTTTTTTGTGCTATTTTGTAATTTTTCTATAAACCTATCATGATATGCTATGTTCAATCATCATTTTGCTCTATTTTTATTACTATACTGGTATATGTGTGCATGCTCTTTTGAGGTGGGTATTTGAGAGAAGTTTCTGATGTAAAACAGAACACCAGTCATTTTCCAAATTTCTCCTACCCTTTAAAGTGGAGGATTTATAATAGACAGCTAAGTTAGATAGAATTTAGTATGTTGTCATAGAGGGATTGGGCCCTGAAGGAATCCAACACAAAGAATAGAGGCATCAGAATTGTGACTGGAGGCAAATCTGAAAGAGAAACAGGATGGAGATACAATACCAGGCCTACATGTCTGCCCTCCTTAAAGATAAACTACAGCTTGAGATTGCACTATAATTACAATCTGACCCACTGGACCCAGCAGGCATCAGGCACACAGGTCTGTGACCAGAATATCCCAACCCATACTCCCCTCTCCTCCCAACTATGTCTTTTTTTTTTCCCCATATATTCTTGCTACGTGACTCATTTCCTATTGGATCAATATTCGCAAAGGGGCTATCTTTATAATCTTGTAAGTTAATTGCAGTTTGACACATGTTTACCTACACTGTGATTCTGCTCTATACATTACCCCTGATAAAGAACTCCTCTGAGATTACCCATTCCAGACTCCTCCTGGAAATCCAGGAGCTATTCTCTTCATTTCCAGTAAAAGTTCCCTAACTTTCTCCTCTGGTTTATGACTTCATTCCTTGATGTCTGAGACCACAGACTTGGCACATTTGACATCTAACAGGTTGTGAGTTATATTTTTCCTGTATCAGATTTATATTGAAGACTAAATCAATTTCACAATCCAAGGATATCTACACATCTGAAGGTTAAATTGAATGGATGCAGTAAAAGTGAATTTGGATGAACTGGTTAAAATGTGAGTTGCAGGACAGAAGTCATCATGTAGAGAAGGAGAGGAAGACAAGTTCAAAGTCAATGGCTATGTGATCAAAGTGACTCAGAGCATAGAAGTGTGCATGTTGCCCATCTCTTCCGGCCTATCCAATGACTTAGGTCTAATTCTTTTTTTTTTTTTTTTTTTTTTTTGTGGCACCAGGGATTGAACTCACAACCTCACGCCTGCCAGGCAGGTGCTTAAGCCACGGAGCCAAACTCCCAGCCCTACTGTTTTGAGGCAGGGTCGCACTATGTAGCTCAGGCCAGCCTTGCGCTTGCATTGTAGCCCTATTCTGCCTCGAACTCACAACACTCTTCCTACCTCAGCCTTCTGAGTGCTGGGGTTAAAGGCGTGCGCCACCACACCTGGTTTGGGTCTGATTCTTTAGGGAAAAGAAAAACAATAAAAACATGAAACTCATGTGTCTGTACCTTCATAAACACTGGAGCATTTAATCAGTATCTCAGTACCAGCGAAAGAACTGATAGTGGTTGAAGAAAGTTCAGCAACAGCAAATGACTGAGACCAAGTGCTGGTAACACTGCCTGCAGCAGATATGCTAGTGATGGTAACTACAGCTTCAGGGATGAGTTGGAGTAAGGATTTGATGGTCAGTCAGTCTATTCTGGCCTCAGGCAAAGGCAGACTTCACTTGGCTTCTAGAAGCCTGGGAAGGAACAGTAGAAACCTCTGTTATACAAACCCTTTATTACTTACAGTTAATAAAGTCATCAACAGAACGAGCCAGTGGAGGAAAAAGGAAAGATTTACTTGCCATATACTTGTGGGAAAAGCAAATTCCTAAAACACATCTGATTCCTCTGTGGCAATTCTGAACAATTAATTTACAGACAATTAGAACTTCTAGAGTTCCCATGTATTGGATTAAGGGCCAAAAACCAGAGAAATGATTGACTTCAATGATCAGTCTATTATTATTTCAAATTGGGGTATCCATGGGTGTAAATATTAAGCCTTTTTTTTTAACCAGAAAATAAATCACATATACAGAGTCAACCAAAAAATGTACAGCTACTTCTGGAAAAAAATAATATGATGCTTTTTCAATAGATGGTATTGCCCTTGTGTGAGGTATCCTCCTGGAGATTGCCATACATCACAGAAGACCCACTACACTGCCAGACCTTATAGAGGAAAAGTGCGTGGGCAGCAATCTCAATGACCAAAGTTACCTGAGCAGCAGTTCGCAGTACTAGTAATGTCTGGAAACTAATAGCTGCCACTTTGAGCACCTCTTGATAATTGCAGAGGCCAAAGTTAACTTGTATTAATCTCATGATGTCTCAATAAATTTAGTTTTAAAATATTTATACAAGTTTTTATTTTCCTAAAGTGTTTGTACATTTTTGAGGGGCTCTCTGTCTCTCTCTGTTTCTCTCTTTCTCTAACAAGAGGTCTGATGAAAATAAATGAATACTTAAATTTAACTTTTTTGCAGTAAAAGACACAGTGTTATTAACCTATTACCACATAATATTCTCTTTTGTTTCAAACGTACCTATTCCATTGTTCTTGCCATTTTCTGTGGCAGTTCAGGTAGTCCTCTTTCATGAGGATCTTTACAAGGCATGATGAAAATAGTATGAATACTACAGCTGAATGGTATCCAAGGGAACGGCAGGGTGGTAGACATTTCACTTTATTCCATAGATGCAACGCTTACATACTTCTGGCTCTTCCTCAAAGATAAAACTGCCATAAAGGATACATGGAGGCAGCCATGACAGTGCAACTAAAGACACTCACAGAAGAGTGAGTTAGGAGATGGGGAGTGGTTTAGACTGACTGGGAAGAGAGGTGTGGGATTCCAGCACTGCCTCTCAGGACCCATATGTAGCAGTCTTGATGAGTTCCCTGGAGATGTGAGCAGCACGAAAGGACACAGACATCATAAAGAGCTTGCTATCATAGCTTTCCTCACAATAGTCCACCCCAGGTCCTCTAGAGTGTACTTTTATCTTGCTTTTTTCTCTTTCATTCAGTCCAAAGTTTCTCCCTCACACTTAACTTTTATTTTCTCAAATAAACTTTTTGCTAATTTCATTCAGTGCTTTGTTCCAGGGAGAGAACCTGGAATTCAATTCCAGAAGAAGAGGTAAGCAACTCAAAACCTAGTAACTTTTATTTGGTGAACCACTTTTAGAAAGAGACTACCCAGTAACAAGAAGACTTGCAGAATTGCTTCAGAAAGTGGCAAGAACAGTGGGAGATGCCAGCTAATAAAGTAGCCCTGGAACACCTCAGGCTTACTGTATGAGACACTCTGGTCAGTACTCAGAAGATAACAAGACTGATAGGAAGCCAATACAGACCATGCTTAGGAGGCTTTTTTTTTTTTCAAGTTTTGGTACTAGGGATCAAACTCACAACCTCACACCTGCCAAGCAGGTGCTTAGGCCACTGAACTAAATCCCCAGCCCTATTTTTTCAGACAGGGTCTCACTATGCAGTTCAGACTGGCCTTGATCTCACTTTGTAACCCAGGCTAGTCTCGAGCTCACAGTGATCCTCCTGCCTCAGCCTCCCGGCTCCTGGGATTAAAGGCATGAGCCACCACACCCAGCTCTTAGGAGGTTTGTGCTAGGAAGAAAGACTGTTGAATTTCAGAAGATGTGTGTTATGACTTTGTAGAGATTTTGCCTGCATTTTGCTCATGTCCAGAGACTTTTTCTGCAACTGTGATTAAGGGTGCTGGACTAATTAATCTTGCAGAAGGAATTTTAAGGCAGTCTAACATTGAAACTGTGGCATGGTTGCTGTTGGCTTTATGCCAGATCTATGTTAAGAATCAACAGCAAAGAGCAGAGCAGAATGATTTAAAATGCTTTGAGTTTGGACAGAAAGGAAACTCCAGGAAAGCTGTGGACTGCAAAGATAGAGCTGAGAATATCCTGATTGCTAAGAAGGAACAGGAAAATAGAAAACATGGCCTGAGGACATCAAGAGCAGCAAGACTCTACCTTTTGCATCCTCAAAACTGCAAAAGTGAAAGACTTTGCCTTGAGAATATAGCCATGGAGTGCCATGTTCCAGAATGGTGGGCATGGAGAATTTGTTCCCCAGAATTGGATTCAGAGTGGTCAGTGATCCAGACACTTGACCTCTACAACCAAGAGAGCAGAAAGTCTGGTTACTGCTCCAGCTGGCAGCAGACATTGACATCATCCACATGGTGCTGGTTTTAGGTTCATACAGTATACGAGAGTTGTGAGGTGAGAAAGTCCTCCACCCAGATTTCAGAAGGTCTGGGGGCTCAGGCAGTGTGTCCCTAAGAGTATGGTGTGTGAAACTGTGAGCTTGAAGCCGAAGGTGCAATGGAGATCCCAGAAGTTTGGAGAATCCAGAAATGTGAATCACCTGAGGAAAGCTGCAAGCAAGGAGTAAAGTGCCCCCAAGAGAGAAGCCATGGGAGATACAACTACCAGAAGTATCATGGGGTGGAGCTACCTAAGCCCTTTAGGTTCACATCTTGCCGCAGATGTGGCTCATGAAATTACAGGATTTAATGTTTTCCCTGCTTGATTTTGAATTTGCTTCAGTACCATTCCTTTTTGTCCCTATATGTAACTTTTGGAATGGAAATATTTATCTTAGCCATTGAGTTATGGAAGTGTTTAACTTTCTTTTTTATTTGTATAGGGGCTCATAGGTAAGAGTTTGGCATATATCTTGGAGGAGACTTGGGACTCAGACTTTTCAGCAGTGCTGAAACTGTTAGGACTCTGGCAACTCATGGAGACAGATGAAATGCCTTTTTCATAAAGAGATGTGCATGATCTTTGGGGGGCGGGGGTGGAATGTTATGGTTTGTGTCTAGATGTCACCCCCAAAGCCTCATGTAGTTTTAGATAGGCCTTATTTGAAGTCAGCTCAATCTAGAGATTGTGATTAATTCCTAGTGCAATGCTGGGATTAAGGGTTCTGGTATAAGTGTGAGCAACTGCTGGGTCAGTCCACTGATTGTGTTGGCACTGCTCTAATCACAGCAGTTCGGATAAGATAAAAGGGACAGAAAGAGTTTTGTTTTTCTCTTTATTTGCTCTTGCTGCTTTCGCTGCCTCCCATCACCATAACTGTTACTCCTCTGTCATCTCTGTCATGTGCTACCATAATTTGAGGCCAACCAATTCTAGACTGAAAGCTCTACAAAATGTAAGCTAATTAGACTTGTCTCCTTTTAACTTTGGGTGCCAGGTATTTTGTCTCAGCAATGAGAAAAGTAACTAAGATAGTGCTATTCTCCTTTGCTTTTTTTGTTGTTCTGATTTTTCTTGATATTGCCATAAATTGAACATGCAATGCAGTGCTCATGAGTGGTTCCAACAGAGGATTTACTAACATGTCTATCATTCACTATCTTTATCTTTTTACCATTTTAACCTCTCCATTTAATATAAAACATTATTAACGTTTTATCATTCTCCCAATTTACAGTAACCTATGTTAAATTCAAATAAAGTTTTACTTCTAGAAATTCCATAAATTTATCACTGTGAACCAAAAAATTAGTCTTTGCTAGTATGTTTACTTTTTTCTTTTCTTTTTTTTTTTTTTTTTTTTTTTTTTTTTTCTGTACCGGGGATGGAACCCATGACCTTGCACCTGCCAAGCAGGCACTTAAACCACTGAGCCAAATTCCAGGCTCTAGTTTTTTTGTTGTTGTTGTTGTTGTTGTTTTGTTTCCTTAAGGTGGTTCTTTTATCTTTTGTACTACAGGATACCTTCTTTCTTGAAATAGCTTTGGGGAAATGAGTTGGAATATTACCTTTAAAAATTCTTTCAGAAGCCTGGCTTGGTGGCACACGCCTTTACTCCCAGCACTCAGGAGGCTGAAGCAAGAGGATCCTTGTGAGTTCCAGACCAGCCTGGGCTACAAAGCGAGTTCAAGACCAGCCTGAACTGCATAACGAGACCCTGTCTCAAAAAATAGGGCCATGGATTTAGTTCAGTGGGATTGGCACCTGCCTGGTAGGTTGTGAGTTTGATCCCAGGTACAAAAATAATAATAACAATAATAATAATTATTATTATTATTATAACCTTTTCTTTCAAATACAACCACATTCACAAAATTTTCTAATTCACTTTTTCTCTCCTCTTTTTGTCATTTTCAAGTCAGCATGCAGTTATTATTTCATCTAAATCCTAGTACTGTGTGGATATTCTTCAAGGAGAGTTTTCTGGTAGATATTTCAAAATTATGATTTGATAACATAACAAACTGAATTTTATATCAAATCTGTGTTATACTTTGAGGCTAAGAAAACTAAAAGAGGAGGTAATATCGTTTGCCAAGATCACATGGTTGGCAGCTTGCAAGCATCTCCAGAGGTCTCTGCTATTAGGAAAATGACCTCAAGAGTCAGGAAACGTTACTGGCTGCCAAAGTGAAGATGCACCTAACCTATTATGCGGCAGGTACACTTCTAGTTACACATCCCGAGGAACCTCTCCCACATGGAGAAGGTATGTTATGGCCTCACTGTGATCACATTAAAATGGAAATAACCTTAATGTTTAACATAATGTAAATACAATCAGTTATCTTCGCATAGAGAATACTATGGAGTAGCTATAACAAATGTTATAGATTTATGAAGAAATGGCATACATAAAACTAAGTGCAAATAAGGATGTTACAATGTGATTATATTTTATAAACCATTAATTTAGAGGTTTACACTTGCAAAACTTTAACTAGCAGTTTTTATTTCTAAATATATTGTGCATGAGAGAGTATGTATCTTTCGGGAAAGAATGGAAAATAGAGAGGTACACAAGAAGATTTTACATAGGGATTTCCTTCTTATTACAGCTGAGTTGAGGGTTCTCTGTATTCTGCTACTTTAATGCACAGAGTCCTCACTGATTTTATTAAGCAAGAAAAGAAAGTAACAAAAACAGATAAATGCAACAATTCATATAACTGTGGAGTACTATTTTAAAAATCACACACATACACACAAATGAAAATAGAACTGTGTAAATCTGAATAATACCAGTGAGGTATCAGTATCACTATCCTGGTCGCCTTGTGTTGTGGCAATTACATAAGACCTCATCATTCAACAAAACTAGATAAAATGTATTCAAGGTCTTCCTGTATTATTTCTTAAAATTGTTTGTGAATTAAAAACAATCTCAATAACAGTCTCAACTGAAAAATGAAAGATAAACTAAAAATCACAATACTTCACAAGTATACCTAATATATCATCTTTTAACAAAAAATAACATTTATATCAGTTCATAAAGATCAAGAAAATACAGAATGATTGTCAGCTATGAAGAATTGCTTGTGATGTTCAAGTGAATTGTATTCTGATACTGAATAACTTCTTGACCCATGGAACTAGCATATGTGCTAAACTCACTTATTAAAAAACAAAATGACAAAATGCATAAAAAATAAAAACGGCTATCTGCCTGTGTCACCAGCTAGCTTGGGTCCTTGCGTTAGTAGAAATGGAAATTACATCTAATGTACAATTCATGGGAAGAGAAAATGCTTTAATTAGAAAGTTACAGGGCAGACAGGAAAGGACTCCAGCATAGGTATCTGCAGCGGAAACACTCCACAATAGGGGGTCAGAGTGACCCCACCGGCAAGGAGGGAGGCCAGCTTTCGAGGATTAGCAGATAGGCAGAGGATAGGCTGAGACAGGCTCAGTCCTTGTGTCACCATGCTGGAACTTTTTCAGGTTAAGGTTAATGTCCTTTCCAGGAAAGAATTACCTCTGTCTGTCATGATCTTAACCAGGTGGAGCTCTGTCTTTCCTGAGATCTGGGATACCACCTGTTCAAGATAATGACTAGAGATTTCTGGGCATAGCTGAATTTTCCTGAAATTCCCCACCTTGATGCCCTCAATCTTGAAAAAAATGTGTGATTGTGTAAATTCAGGGTAATCGGCCTTGTTTTCCAATGGTTAGACAGACATTCCCTAAATGATTATAATGACTATAAAAAGAAGAGAAATTTGAGTCAGAGTTTTAAGGTAACAACTGATGCACAATGATCAAGCTTTCTTCTGCTTTTAGTTACCTATTGGGCATCTGCAGGTCTGTTACACAGTCATAGTTAATAGTAAAAATGACTTTTAAATTCCAGATTGTCTGAAATGAAAACAAAATCATGGTTTTACTGAGTAGTAAATAAAGGCCTAGGATTTGGCCTGTTCTTCATCCCTATGATACTTGACTATGTCATGACTGCATCACCTGGAAATTACAGATATAAATGGGAAACTTATTAAAACCTTTGATAAATGGAAAAAAAAAATTTAGCTTAAAATCTGTATATATGAACAAACAAGCTACCTTTGTTGATAATTATTAATAAAATCTATAGTAGGTTTATATCAAACAACTTTAATACAGTGTTCATATACAAACAAAAAATGTCTCAAGTTTAATTTTTGCTAATCCATATTAATCTTTGGTACTTGTGCACAATGCAGAATCCTAGCCTAAAACTTCCAAACTGGAATTTTTTGTAATGAGGCACAAAAGTTTATGCCTTAACATGCACTTTCTCTGTATCATTATGATGAAATTTGAGAACTGCTTCTCTGAATAGTTGAATTACATTTGTTGAATATCATGGCTCATGCTACCAACCTAACTGTATTCAGTGCTTATATAAACTTTGAACTTTAAAAAGAGCAAAATCCATTCCTTTGAGTGAAGTAGGTTATTTTCTATCTGTTTTGGCTTGTGTTTAGATGTCTCTCCAAAACATCATGAGGTCATAGATGAGGCTTATTCAGAAGTGGCTGAATCTAGAATGTGTGACACTGCGATTGATTCATGGTGCAATGCTAGGATCACAGGTGTGAATGATACCTGCCCTGGGTAAGATAAAAAGGGCAAAATATGTTGCTAAGGCCCCTTACTTGTTTTGCTGCCTTCTACCCGCCATGAACTATTGCTCCACCCCAGCCTGCCTTGAAGCCTGCTAAATATGGACTGAAACCTCTATGAACTGTGAACTAAATAAACCTTTCTTCCTTTAAGTTTAGGCATCTGATATTTTTTTGTCTCAGCACTAAGAAAAGTAACTAAGACAGCATCTAACCGGGCATGGAAAAATGTGTAGCCAAGTGAGACCATTCAAGCTGTGGTGATGTGACCTTAGGTGAGCTTAAGAACACTTCAAGGGACAGCAGGGTTTGTGACTATTTGTTTTAGTAATAAACAACTCATGCATGAAAAGAAATAGCCTATATTAGAATGGAGATGCTCATCATTTGGTCACTAGTAACATCAAGCTCATGGTAATAGTAATGTTCAAACCTTTTATTGTTAACAAAATAAACAGGATTCTTGAAGCACAATATTATGAGGACAGAGGTTAGAAAATATGCCTTTGACTAGGTCTGGGAATAACTATATTTTCCCACTGGCAACCCCGCTCGTAACCTGCAGTAGATGTCTAATTTCTATGTCTTTCCACATCCCAAAACTATTTTGAGATCACTTGATTTTGTCCCCATACCCCGAGTTTTCTTGCTGGGCTAATGCAGAAGCATGTGGTAAGATCAGGGGGTAGTTGAACAGGATTTCTCCTGCTGCTTATCTTATTGCTAAATCACCTGCCTGACTCTTGGAAGTTACAGCTCAAGAAATCCTAGAACTGGATGCACTCAGTCACACAAACACGATTCCCAGAACCAGGAATCACATGTCAGCACTATCTTAGACCAAACAAAGGTCTACTGAGCTCCTGAGATGATTAAGCTGCATATTTCAAATAGCTTCAGAAAAATGCAAATCTTCCTTTCAGTTTGAATTGTTCCTGTCACTTTTTTAGAACACCTGGCACTCAAATATTTAAATTACAACTTCAGCTTTAATTTGAAGGTACTAACAATAAACCTCTTTTGTTTCCATAGTACTCTACGTCTAACTTTTCTTTAATTTTCTAAAAATGCATATCTAGGAAATGAAATTAGCAATGTAAGGTGAACCCAGTGTGAATTTTACTGAGGATTATGCAAATGCAGAATATTATAATTCTATCACAATGTCATTACATGTGTCTACTTAGACACACATTTTCTGCTATGTTTAAGTTAAACAAAACACTAAATGACTATGTAGTAGGACATCTCATTAATATGTTTCCATTCACATCTGTGCCTTTAGTATAAAAAATCTACTGCTTCAGTGATAAGAGATTAAGTCCTTTAATTAGAAACAAATGACAAATCACGGTTAACCCCATGTGATGCTTTCTAAAACTTCCATCCAATATTCCTCTTAAAACATTATTAAACACAAGTTCCCCAGATCTACTTCCTAGAAAGTGCCATTTAACAAAACCCAGGCAGGATGTTAATATTGGGGCCGAATTACAGGTTGCCAAAGCATTTCCTGTGAGGGGATTGACAGGGGATCATTTTGTTATGGGGCCACCTCCAGTGTGTTGTGACAACCACTCATTACACCTCTAAGCAGAGCACTCAGCTGTAGGTTTCTACAAGATGCAAATAGCTCCAAATGGGTTCAATTTAGAGCGAGTGGATAATGTATCACTCACTTCTTCAAGGTAGAAGCTTTTAATTTCTCAAGAACAGGAACAAGAAGAACATTTCAGTTTCTGGAAATAAAGATTTAGTTAACCAAGTATGTCTAAGAAATTGAGGCACAATAGTGGTATCTGTTACATTATAAATAAAAGCACTTCACCTGCCTTCTTTCCCCTTGGCCCACAACAAAACACCAAGTGGTCAAGTGAGCATCACCTCTCAATAAATATAATTATCCACTTAAGAGCTCAGTGTCAAAAACCAGTAACCTCTAAGTGGTGGTACGTTTTTCTCTTACAAAAGGAACTGCTTACAAAGCTACTACAGTTAATTATAATAATACTCAAAAAGTGTTTAAAACACATTTTGATATGGAAAAAAATATCATGAGAAGCTTTTCACAGTGGGGTTTTAATATTTTAGTGTACTAGCTTTTATGCCCCTCTGTGATTTTACTCCTACTGTTCTATTACTGATTTTAGTGAGTGTTGCTAACAATGGAATACAGCAGTCTCTGCTAAGAGCTATTTAGAAGAGAGGTATGCTGATATGGATTGGGCAAATTCAATAAGTCATTTAAGATTCTTGTGTTTAACAAAGCCACAAGAGAAGACAGCACGCTACATAATATGCCCATGTGAAAAGATGGTTGTTTTCTGCTATGAGTACATTAGTAAGCAGAACATTCTTTGCTATAACTCACCAGCATCACTCTGACCATGATCACTGAAGTCCTCTGATGTTAATATCCTTTTGCTTTGGGCCTTTTAGTAAGAAATTAATTATCCACTAGAAATCCACTGATATTGGCCTATACCTGACCTGTAGAAAACTAATAATCAATATATCCGAAAAGATTTGAACTGAAAGTATAGAACAAAATATACCAGGAATGCAAGAACACTCACAGAAGTAAGATTTGTTATTCATTTTTCTAAAATTAAGCTTTAAAAATACTTTCCAGGAGAAATTATATATTGCACATGTCATTACATAAGCCATAGAAATTATATATACAATAGAAATTACATACAATAAAAATCATATATATGGTAGAACTTTTATATAAAAAGAAATTTTATATATGTATAATAGAATAATAGATATGTGATTTCGAGGGTTCTAAAAAACACCCCAATATATGACACATTGACACGCGGAGTACATTGACCTGAAAGACACTGGGAAGGCTTCAGAAGCAAGGAGTTTTCTCACCTTCTCCTGCCTTTCTTCTTCTTGCTCCACTGTCTTCCCTGAGGCAGCCATGGAAACCAGAATTTCTCTTCATCAAAGTGGGTTATAGAATCTAGAACCCTGTTCCCCTAAAGCCAGCCCTAAGACCTGAAAATATCACACAAATCTTCCACCCTTCTGTGTAGGAAGTGGTCATACAGAAATTCTTTCGCTTAGGTTGTATGACAGAATGTTCCAAGAGTCTCATTTCAGAAGAGATCTTGCGCCATACCATAGAGGAAGGAGGTCAAGAAGAATCTGAATAGTCTCTCTGAATTTTCCTTCTTCCATCACCATAAAGTTTTTAGTAATAATAAAGATTAAACCGAAATTAGTCTGCTCCTGCTCAATCATGTTTCTACCTGGCTATTTACTCTTCATGGAGTCTAAGCACAAACATAAACAGTTTTCTCAGGTTCTTTAGGTCTTTATTTTTCAGGGTTCCATGTCATGTACAATTCTGATTTAATAAACCTTTTATGCTTGTCTTTTGTTATTCTTTCGTTATAGATAAAAATGACTTTTAGGGTGTCCTTTTGTTTCGTTTTGTTTGGTACCAGGGATCTAACTCACAACCTCGTGCCTGCCAGGCAGGCGCTTATACCACTGAGCTAAATTCCCCCCCCAAAAAATGACTCTTATGACACATAAAAAAATGTATTACTGCTATTTTCAGAAGTGTTTGTGAAACTTCTGAGCAGGAGTCTTAAAGGTAGGGAGCTTCTATTTCTTAAAGCAGGCTTCTTTCTTGCTGGCTGGAACATGAAACGTAAAGGCTGGAGCTCTAACAGCTTTTGATAATGAGAACTGAATTCTGATTCATGTAAGTACAGACTGCATTGAAATGTGAAAGAAATGTTCAGATCTATAGTTTTTATATGCATAAATCAAATCTAGCTAAAATTTGTAGGAGATATGTTTCAGAAAGTTCACAGCAGCATTTAATTTAATTAATTAATTTATTTATTTATTTATTTTTGTCTTTTTGAGACAGGGTCTCACTACACAATTCACACTGACCTTGGGCTCACTTTGTAGCCCAGGCTGGTCTTGAACTTGCAACGATCCTCTATTCTCAGTCTCCTGAGTGATGGGATCACAGGAGTACACCACTATGCCATGCTCATAGCTGCAATTTTGTAACAGCAAAATGTAGAGAGTGTGGGGAGATAGGATGATGGATAACTTGACTTTTCATGCACTAGAACATTATGTGCACCGATATATATGAATTGATAAATATAATATTTAGCAAAAAGAGCAGAATACATACCACATTATCCTATTTATTTAAAGCTCAAAATAAAAGACAAAAGAATAAACATATTTCCACTTTTGTGGAATTATTATTAGCAGTGAGAATTGGTCTTTCATCATAAAAAAAAAAATAAACCTAAACATGGGGCTGGGCTACGGGCAGCTCTGGATCATCCTCCAGCATCACAAACAAACCAACAAACAAACAATGAAAGGCATAAAATACATGGAACTGTTTTCAGGTGTCTGACAACAGGATGCAGAGAACTATCTGATTCCTGAAAGAAAGAAAAAATTTGAGCTACTTGACTTCCTTGTTTACTGATAGAATTCAATTTCCCGGCCACTTCACAGGGAAGAAAAAAGGGAGACAAGGAGTCTGAGGAGTTAACTGAAGTGAGGAAACAGATGAAAGAATTCAGCAAAGATGAAGCAGGAAGAGTTGTGGACAACATTGAAATGATGGCACTAAAGAGAAGTAAAGCTTCCCAGATCTTTGGAAAAGATCACTGGATGCCTTTGTTACATACCGATTTGGTTAGGCATGACATAACACCAAAAAATGGGGGTAAGCTTAATGATTTCAGGCAGCCATCAAAAACTGGGAGTAGTTGAACCTATCAACAGCCAGAGAATCTCGTTAAAACAGATCAAAAAGGAAAACACAGATTAAAACTTTCCAAGGACTTCTATTCACAGCTAAATTATTCCCAGGGTAAATTTTACATTGCTATTTCCTTAACAAACCATAGAGAGACAATCTTCAAAAGGGTCAAGTTGGTCCACTGATAACTTACCTGCATTCCAAAATAATGTTTGACACTATTTAAAGGAACATTACAAACTTCATTCAACATATAAATTTCAGTATATTCAAACCATAAAATACATTACGAAACACACAAAAACACAAAATCAATTCATGGGAACAGACCCAGGAATTAGAGAAGAAAAATATTAGGAGACAGAAGTCTTAAAACAACTTTCATAAGTATTATGATAGGATACAAAAGAGTATGAATACAAGGAAAGAGAACAGAGATGTAAAACACTTAACTGGACTTTTAGAGAGAAAAATAAATATATGAAATGAAAACTGTTTTCTCTAGAATTAATGGGAGATTAAATACAACAGAAAGAAAAAAAAGCAAATTTGAATTTAAGGACACACTTTTCAAAAATCTTCAAAATGAAGCACAGTGAAAAATAAACACACAAAATGAGCACCAGTAGTCTGTGGGACTGTATTGATTTTCCGTTGGCATTGTTCAAATTACCACAAATTTAAATTTAGTGAGTGAAACAACTGAAGTATGCTGTTATACAGTTCTCTGAGTCAGAAGTCCTACATATGACTCCCAGGGCTATAGTCAAGTCAGAGCTGCATTTCTTATGAAAGTGGTGTGGTAGTACCCCTTTTCTTACCTTTTCCCAGTTCTAAAATCTACCCCCTTTTCTTTCTTAGGTAATGACTTCTTTCTGTTTCTTTTTAGAGAGAGAGAGAGACAGAAACAGAGAGAGACAGGGGGACAGAGAGAGAGAGAGAGAGAGAGAGAGAGAGAATCTCACTATGTAGTCCAGCAGATTGACTTCCACCTGCCCAACTGCCTGTGATCCCCATCCCTCAGCCTTCAGATAACAGGCATGCACCACCACACTGGCTCTTTCTTCCATTTTTAAGTCAGCAATAATCACTCAGTGTCACATTTTATAATCATACCATTAAGATAGATAGATAGATAGATAGATAGATAGATAGATAGATAGATAATTATATTATAAACTAACATATTCACAGGCTCCAGAGAGTAAAACTTGATCTTGGGTTGCAAGGCATTATTCTGAGACCCACAGGAACCAACATGAAGCCATCTAATATATGTGTAATTGTACTCTCAGAAGGAGGAATAGGAAACAAAAAAGATATTTGATGAAATATTACCCCAAATATGATTTAAAAATATAAAACCACCAAGTCAAGAGACTCATGAAAAAAATAAGATAAAAATTAAAACTATCCAAAGATGCATTCAAATCGAATTTCTAAGTATCAGTGATAAAGACAAAAATCCCAAGAACTATTCATATATTATAGATATTGGTCCTTTATCTGAGGAGTAGCTGGCAAAATTTTTTCCCATTTTGTAGGTTGTCTCTTCAGTCAGTTAGTGGTTCCCTTTGCTATGCAGGTTTTTAATTTGACAGGATTCTTTTGTTCATTCTCGGTATTATCTCTTGTGCAACTTTTGTTCAGGAAGTCTTTGCCTATATCCATGTCTTCAACACAGATTAGGTGATTCTGCTCCAGTGTTTACAATTTTGATTCAATTTTTATTTAAGCTTAATGTATGGAGAGAGATATGGGTCTAAGTTCAACCTGTGGAATGCGGATAGCTAGTTTTCCCAGTACCGTTTGTTGAAGAGGCTATCTTTCCCCCATCAAAGGAATTTGACGGCTTTGTCAAAAATAACATAGCTGAATGTTCCTAGAGTTGTTCCAGTATCTTCTATTCTGCTCCACTGATCTAGAAGTCTGCTTTTTGACAATATTATGCTGCTTTATCACAGCAACTTTGTAGTATAATTTGAAATTCTAGAATGTGATGCCCCCTGACTTGCCCTTGTTACCCGGAATTGTTGTTGCTCTTTTAGGTATCTCCTGATTCCACACATATTTTAGTATTGCTTTCTTCACTTCAATAAGGAATGTTATTTATATTTTAATTGAGATTACACTAAATCTATATAATAGTTTTGAAAGTATGAGCATTTTGACTATATAGGCTCTAAGAAACAAGGGAAATCTTTCCATTTTCTTATATTCTTTTCAATCTCCTTTTTTGAGAGCACTCTGATTTTGATTGCAGAGGTATTTCACTTCCTCAGTTAGGTTAATTCCTAAGTATTTCATTTTTCTTGATGCTATTGTGATTTCCTAATTTTCCTCTCAGTGAGTTTATTGGTATACACGAAGGCTATTGATTTTTGAGTGTTCATTTTGTATCCTGCTGCACTATCAAATTTGGACACCAGTTCTAGAAGTCTTTTGTTGGAGTTTTGGGGTCTATATGGAGAATGATGTATGAAGACTAAAAGAAAACAAACACAAACATCAGATCCGTCTGAAGTAGTTTGCTTAATGATAGAGTTTTGGAGCCAGTAACAACTTTAAATATGCAGCAGAGGGAGACTGGAATTAGAAAATGGTAATCCTAGACTTCTGCACTCTGCAAACTCTCTCACACAAGTTAGGACAAAATGACACGTTTTTCAAAACCTAAACCTTGAGAATTTTTTACCAGTTCACTGAATTGCAGAACTACTAATGGGAATTTTCCAGGCAAAATGAAGATGATACCTGATGGAAGTTTGGATCTATAGAAAGAAATGGAGTGAACTACTAAGGACGGAGAGGTGGGAACTTCAAACACACAAGAAATTATTTGCTAATCTTAATCTCCGTGAAAGATAACTGACTTTTAAAATAAAAATAATAATGATTTATTTTGGGATTTTTTAATATGTAGAAATAAACTACACAACAAAAAGCCACAAAAAAGAGAAGGGTGTAATCTGTTGAAAGTTCTTACATTCTATATGAAATGATATGATGATAGTTAAGATAAAATATAATACAATGTAAAGTTAACTTGGTAAATCTGTAAAGTCACTAAAATCATAAAAAGAAATACAAGTAATCTTCTAACATCAACAGAGTAATTAATTCACAATAAAATAAAATATTTTAAATTGAAATAAAAATATAAATGAAAGAAATTTTCAGATTGAAGAACAATTTTACACTGAAGTATAAAAAATTGTATATACAAAGACACAAATTCAATGTAAATGTATGTTTGTTAAAAATTTGGAAAGATATAACATTTCCCTAATAAAATTGGTGAAAAAGCTATAATAATAAAGAGAGACAAGCTTCAAAGAAAAAATCATAGGGGGGTTTACTAAAATGAAACCCATGTTAACATATCAAAAAGGCGTAATAATCTTACAGGTGTATGCACCTAGTATCAGAATAGAAAACATGAAGAAATTGATAGAATTAATAAAAGAAGTATATTAAAATTATATTTTAGGAATCATGTTCGTTTCTCAAAGATTGGCAAAATGTGCAGTCACAGATCAAGTCTGATAGGGAAATCTTGCAAACATCAACTTGGCCTGATTAACAGTTGAGAACATTTACCCCCATAAACACCAGAACACGTACTATTCTTAGGTAAAGACAAAATATTGATAAATCATAGATAAACCATATTCTAGACCATAGACCAAGGCATAAATGTGTGCTCCTGGACCATACCAAAAGCAAAGAAACAAGCAAAACATCTTGAAATCAATGAAAGAAAATCATTTTGACAATACCCAAATATTTATTAAGTGTATGAAATATTGCTAAGGAACCAAATAAACCATCTATCTAATATTAATTGAAAGGGAAATGAAGAGTTATAATTTAAAATAACAATATATAAAAATGTGACAGATGCAGTAAAACTGACTTATTTTACTAGGGTTGCCATAATGGGTGCTTTAGAGAACGAAAAGTTATTTTCTCGGATTTTGAAGAGTAGAAGTCTGACATGGAGTTGTCTACAAGTTTACTTTCTCCTGAGATCACTTTCCTTAGCTTGTAGATAGATGATTTAATTCTCATTTGGTATTCTTTCTGTGCATTCTAATTTCTCTGTGTCCTAATTTCATTTCATATGTGGACTCCAGTCATATTACATTAGGGCCCATCGGTAAGACCTCGTTTTATCTTAGTTTCAACTTTAAAGACATTATTTCTAAATACAGTCTAATTCTGAAGAACAGGACACTAGAAATTCAAAATACAAATTTGGGAAAGAGGAAGACATGTGTCAGCTCAAAATATAATGCTTGTATGAAAATACTAAACATTATTCCTTATAGGAAACAAAAGCAAAATAAACCAATGTGAATACACCAAACTAAATTTTTTCTGCACAACAAACAATAAACAGAGAGCAGAAACAACTACAGGGTAAAAGACCATATTTGCAAACTATACATCTGACCATCCCTCTGAAACACTTCACTGTAGTTAGAACGGATATTTTCAAAAGGAGAAAAGATAAAAGTACTGTCAAAGACATGGAGGAAAGAGGACTCTTGTATACTGCTAGTGTTTATTTAAATTAGTGCAGCTATCATAGTAAACAGTATAGAGGTTATCCAGGAATTTAAAAATAAAATTATTGCAATATCCAGCTACACAACCTCCATGTGTGTAACCAAAAGAAAAGAAATCAGCTTGTTAAAGAGGGGTTGTCACCCTTGTGACACTATTCAGAATTGAGAAGAAAGGGATACAACCCAAATATCCATGGATAAAAATTTGAAAAGTGCTCTCATAGGAGTTGAGAGTAGAATGGTCCTGGCCAGGAGATAGAGGAGAGGTGGGTGAGATGTGAAACGTTTGACCAGCTGGTATTGAGCTACCAAGAGGTAGCAGCAAGAGGTTATTGAATACTATTTCACAGTAAAGTAACTGTAAATAACAATTATATACAGTATATCTCAGGTGGAAGAAAAGATTGTGAGCAATTTTACCATGAAGGAAAGCTAAATATTAGAAAAATAGATATATTGGATCTAATTTAAATATCACACAATGTGTATAGAAATACCACCTGATATCTTATTAAGATATATAATTTGTGTTTGTACATATCATTAAAGCACATTTAACTATGGGAGATGTTCCTTTTTTAATTTTTTTTTTATTTTAAAGATAGAAAAATTTAACAAAACAAAGCAGAACAAAACCAATCCAAACAAAGCAGCAAAATTGGTGCAGAAGTCGGGCGTGGTGGCGCACGCCTTTAATCCCAGCACTCGGGAGGCTGAGGTAGGCGGAGCGTTGTGAGTTCGAGGCCGGCTTGGGCTACAACACGGCGCAAGGCCGGCCTGAGCTACATAGTGCGACCCTGCCTCAAAAAACCAGGGCCGGGAGTTTGGCTCAGTGGCTTAAGCGCCTGCCCTGGCAGGTGCAAGGCTGTGAGTTCAATCCCCGGTGCCGCAAAAAAAAAAAAAAAAAAAAAAAAAAAAAAAAAAAAAAAAA